>JADANK010000948.1:0-10591 GCA_021292215.1 Lophura nycthemera
TCCCCCCCATAACCCCACAACCCCATACCCCATTTGCCCCATTTCCGCCCTGCTTTGCCCAATCTCCGCCCCATTTCCTCCCCATTTCCTCTCCCACTTCCCCCATTTCCTCCCTGTTTCCGCCCCATTTCTGCACTGTTTCTGCCCCATTTCCACGCCATTTTCGCCCCACTTCCTCCCTGTTTCCGCCCCATTTCCTTCCCACTTCCCCCATTTCCTCCCCGTTTCCACCCCCATTTCCTCCCCATTTCCTCTCCCACTTCCCCCGTTTCCGCTCCGTTTCCGCCCCATTTCCGTCCTGCTACCGCCCTACTTCCGCCCCATTTCCGTCCCACTTCTGCCCCGTTTCCGCGCCATTTCCTCCCCACTTCCCCCGTTTCATCCCTGTTTCCGCCCCACTTCCTCTCCATCTCCACCCCACTTCCGCCCCGTTTCCACCCCACTTCTGCCCCATTTCCTCTCCCGCTTCCCCCGTTTCCACCCCACTTCTGCCCTGCTTCCTCCCCACTTCCACCCTGCTTCCTCCCTGTTTCCTCCCCATTTCCACCCTGCTTCTGCCCCGTTTCCACCCCATTTCCCCCCCCGCCCCGCCTCCTCCCCACTCCCCCCGCTTCCACCCCACTTCCGCCCCACTTCCACCCCGCTTCCTCCCCATTTCCCCCTATTTCCTCCCCATTTCTGCCCCACTTCTCCCATTTCTGCCCGCTTCCTCCCCATTTCCTCCCCACTTCCCCCGTTTCCCTCCCCATTTCCACCCCACTTCCCGCCCCCACTTCCGCCCCGCTTCCCCCCATTTCCATCCCGCTTCCACCCCCACTCCGGCCCCTTCCTCCCCATTTCCACCCCGCTTCCACCCCCACTTCCGCCCCGCTTCCACCCCACTTCCGCCCCACTTCCACCCCGCTTCCCCCATTTCCGCCCTATTTCCTCCCCATTTCTGCCCCGCTTCCCCCCATTTCCCCCACTTCCCCCCTTTCCTCCCCATTTCCCCCCACTTCCGCCCCACTTCCGCCCCGCTTCCTCCCCATTTCCATCCCGCTTCCACCCCCTTCCGGCCCGCTTCCTCCCCATTTCCACCCCGCTTCCACCCCCACTTCCGCCCCACTTCCGCCCCGCTTCCTCCCCATTTCCACCCCGCTTCCACCCCCACTTCCGCCCCACTTCCTCCCCATTTCCACCCCGCTTCCACCCCCACTTCCGCCCCACTTCCTCCCCACTTCCGCCCCGCTTCCGCCCCGCCTCCTCCCCGCTTCCTCCCCCTACCTGCCGGCAGGGCGGCAGCGCGGCGCCCTGTGCGGAGCAGCGCAGCGCCCCCAGCACGGCCGCCATTCCGCTCCGCAGCGCCGCCTGCAGGCCGCTCCTCCACTCCGCGCCGCCGCCCGCGCAGCTCCGGCACTCGTAGCCGCGGCCCGGAGGCGCCCGCAGGAGGAGCTCGCAGCCCTCGTCTGGGGGGGGAGCGGGGGGGGGGGCAGAGCGACACTGAGCACGGAAACCCCCACGGACCGACACCGACCCCATAAATCCCCCGTAGACCATAAATCCCCCATAGATTGACACCGACCCCATAAATCCCCCATAGATCGATATTGACCCCATAAATCCCCCATAGATTGATACTGACCCCATTAATCCCCCGTAGATTGACACTGAGCCCATAAATCCCCCATAGATGGACACTGAGCCCATAAATCCCCCATAGATGGACACTGACCCCATAAATCCCCCATAGATCGACACTGACCCCATAAAGCCCCCATGGACTGACACTGACCCCATAAATCACCCACAGATTGACATTGACCCCATAAATCCCCCATAGATTGACACTGACCCCATAAATCCCCATAGACTGACACTGACCCCATAAACCCCCCACAGATTGACACTGACCCCATAAATCCCCCATAGATAGACACTGACCCCATAAATCCCCAGAGATTGATACTGACCCCATAAATCCCCCACAGATTGACACTGACCCCATAAATCACCCATAAATAGACACTGACCCCATAAATCACCCATAGATTGACACTGACCCCATTAATCCCCCATAGACCGACACTGACCCCATAAATACCCCATAGACCATAAATCCCCCATAGATTGACACTGACCCCATTAATCCCCCATAGATTGACACTGACCCCATAAATCCCCCATAGATTGATACTGACCCCATAAATCCCCCATAGATGGACACCGACCCCATAAATCTCCCATAGATTGACACTGACCCCATTAATCCCCCATAGATTGACACTGACCCCATAAATACCCCATAGACCATAAATCCCCCATAGAATGACACTGACCCCATAAATGCCCCACAGATTGACACTGACCCCATAAATCCCCCATAGACCGACACTGACCCCATAAATCACCCATAGACCATAAATCCCCCATAGATTGACACTGACCCCACAAATCCCCACAGATTGACACTGACCCCATAAATCCCCACAGATTGACACTGACCCCATAAATCCCCATAGATTGACACTGACCCCATAAATCCCCATAGACCGGCACTGACCCCATAAATCCCCCATAGATCGACATTGACCCCATAAATCCCCCATAGATCAACACTGAGCCCATAAATCCCCCATAGACCAACACTGACCCCATAAATTTCCCATAGATTGACACCGACCCCATAAATCCCCCATAGACCATAAATCCCCCATAGATGGACACTGACCCCATAAATGCCCCATAGATGGACACCAACCCCATAAATCTCCCATTGATGGACACTGACCCCATAAATCCCCCATAGACCATAAATCCCCCATAGAATGACACTGACCCCATAAATCCCCCACAGATTGACACTGAGCCCATAAATCCCCCATAGATTGACACCGACCCCATAAATCCCCATATATTGACACCAACCCCATAAATCACCCATAGACCATAAATCCCCCATAGATTTGACACTGACCCCATAAATCCCCTATAGACCGACAGTGACCCCATAAATCCCCCATAGACCATAAATCCCCCATAGATTGACGCCGACCCCATAAATCCCCCATAGACCATAATTCCCCCATAGATAGGCACTGAGCCCATAAATCCCCCATAGATGGACACCAACCCCATAAATCTCCCATAGACTGACACTGACCCCATTAATCCCCCATAGACCATAACTCCCCCATAGATTGACACTGACCCCATAAATCCCCCACAGATTGACACTGAGCCCATAAATCCCCCATAGACCGACACTGACCCCATAAATACCCCATAGACCATAAATCCCCCATAGATTGACACTGACCCCATAAATCCCCCATAGACCATAAATCCCCCATAGATTGACACTGACCCCATAAATCCCCCGCAGATCAACACTGACCCCATAAATCCCCCATAGATAGACATTGACCCCATAAATCACCCATAGATTGACAATAACCCCATTAATCCCCCATAGATTGACACTGACCCCATAAATCCCCATAGATTGACGTTGACCCCATAAATCCCCATAGACCGACACTGACCCCATAAACCCCCCACAGATTGACACTGACCCCATAAATCCCCCATAGATAGACATTGACCCCATAAATCCCCAGAGATTGATATTGACCCCATAAATCCCCCACAGATTGACACTGACCCCATAAATCACCCATGAATAGACACTGACCCCATAAATCACCCATAGATTGACACTGACCCCATAAATCCCCCATAGGCCATAAATCCCCCATAGATTGACACTGACCCCATAAATCCCCATAGATCGACACTGACCCCATAAATCCCCCATAGATAGACATTGACCCCATAAATCCCCAGAGATTGATATTGACCCCATAAATCCCCCACAGATCGACACTGACCCCATAAATCCCCCATAGACCATAAATCCCCCATAGATTGACACCCACCCCATAAATCCCCCATAGATTGACACTGACCCCATAAATCCCCCATAGATTAACATTGTCCCCACAAAGCCCCCATAGATGGACACTGACCCCATAAATCACCCATAGATTGACATTGACCCCATTAATCCCCCATAGACCATAACTCCCCCATAGATTGACACTGACCCCATAAATCCCCCATAGATCGACACTGACCCCATAACCCACCCTACAGACCCATACTGACCCCATAACCCCACAGAGATCCCACAAACCCCATAGAGATCCCATAGAACCCAGACCCCATAGAGACCCCACAAAGGCCACAGAAATCCCACAGACCCACAGAGATCCCACAGACCCCACAGACCCCATAGACATCCCACAGACCCCATAGAAACCCCAGTGACCCCACAGAGACCCCATTGAACCAAAGGACCCCATAAAGACCCCATAAACCCTACACACCCCACACACCCCACAGAGACCCCATAGACCCCACGGATCCCATAGACATCCCACAGACCCCATAGAAACCTCAATGACCCCATAGAGACCCCACAGACCCCATAGAGACCCCAGTGACCCCATAGAGACCTCATCGAACCAACAGACCCCATAAAGACCCCACAGAAACCCCACAGACCCCACAGACCCACAGAGATCCCATAGACCCCACAGACCCCACAGAAACCCCACAAACCCCACACACCCTATAGAGACCCCACAGACCCTATAGAGACCCTGCAGACCCCACAGAAACGCCACAGACGTCACAGAGACCCCACAGACCCCACAAAACCCCATAAAGACCTCACAGAACCCCCCCAGCCCCCCCAGAAACCCCACAGAGCCCACAGAAACCCCATAGACCCCATAAAGACCCCACAGACCCCCCCCAGCCCTCCCAGACCCCACAAAAACCCCGCAGACCCCACAGAAACCCCATAGACCCCATAGAGACCCCTGAGACCCCCCAGAAACTCCCCAGCCCCCCCAGACCCCATAAAAACCCCGCAGACCCCACAGAAACCCCCCAGAGCCCCAAAAGACCCCATAAAGACCCCACAGAAACCCCACAGACCCCACAGACCCCATAGAGACCCCATAGAGATCCCATAGACCCCACAGAACCCCTCCAGCTCCCCCAGACCCCACAAAAACCCCGCAAGGCCCCACAAAACCCCATAGACCCCATAGAGACCCCACAGAACCCCCTCCAGCCCCCGCAGACCCCACAGAAACCCACAGACCCCATAGAGACCCCATCGAACCAACATACCCCATAAAGACCCCATAGAGACCCCACAGACCCCACAGAAACCGCGCAGCCCCCCCAGACCCCACAGAAACCCCACAGACCCCACGGAGACCCCATAGAGATCCCATAGACCCCATAGAGACCCCATAGAGACCCCACAGACCCCACAGAACCCCCCCCATCCCCCCCAGACCCCCACAAACAACCCTGCAGACCCCACAGACCCCATAGAAACCCCACAGACCCCATAGAGACCCCATAGAGACCCCACAGACCCCACAGAGACCCCCCCAGCCCCCCCAGACCCCCCAAAAACCCCGCAGACCCCCGGAGAAACCCCCCAGACCCCATAGAGACCCCGCAGACCCCGTGGAGACCCCGTGGGCCCCATAGAGACCCCATAGAGACCCCCACAGACCCCCAAGACCCCCCCCAGCCCCCCAGACCCACAAAAAACCCCCAGAAACCCCCCGCCCCCCCAAACCCCACAAAAACCCCCGCAGGCCCCACAAAACCCCATAGACCCCATAGAGACCCCACAGAACCCCCCCAGCCACCCCAGATCCCACAAAAACCCCGCAGACCCCCCAGAAACCCCACAGACCCCAATAGACGAACCCCACAGAACCCCCCCAGCCCCCCCAGATCCCATAAAAACCCCGCAGCCCCCACAAAACCACAGACCCCATAGAGCCCCCACAGACCCCATAGAGACCCCCCCCCCCCCAGACCCCATAGAGACCCCACAGACCCCACAGGACCCCGCCAAGCCCCCCCAGACCCCACAAAAACCCGCAGGACCCCCCCAGAAAAGTCCCCCAGACCCCATAGAGACCCCCCGGCACCAGACCCCATGGAGACCCCATAGAGACCCCATAGAGACCCCCCAGACCCCACAGAACCCCCCAGCCCCCCCAGCCCCCCCGACCCCACAAAAACCCCACAGACCCCACAGAGACCCCATAGAGACCCCACAGACCCCATAGAGACCCCACAGAGATCCCATAGACCCCACAGAAACCCCCCAGACCCCATAAAAACCCCCCAGCCCCCCCAGCCCCCACCAAAACCCCGAGCCCCCACAAACCCGCAGCCCCCACAGACCCCAGAGACCCCATAGAGACCCACAGACCCCCAAGAGACCCCAGGACCCCATAGAGACCCCATAGGGACCCACAGACCCCATAGAGACCCCCCAGACCCCACAGAGACCCCATAGAGACCCACAGGACCCCACAGAGACCCCATAGAGACCCCAAGACCCCACAGAACCCCCAGCCCCCCCAGACCCCATAGAGACCCCATAGGGACCCACAGACCCCATAGAGACCCACAGACCCCATAGAGACCCCACAGAAACCTCCCAGCCCCCCTGGACCCCACAAAAACCCCGCAGGTCCCACAGAAACCCACAGACCCCATAGAGACCCCACAGACCCCCACAGAAGAAACCCCACGAGCCCTCCCAGAGACCCCAGAGACCCCATAGAGACCCCAGCCCCCCCAGGACCCCATAAACCCTAGGATCCCACAGACCCACAGAACCCCGCACCCTCCCACCCCCATAGAGACCCCATCGAAACCCCCCGCCCCCCCAGGACCCCATAGAACCCACAGACCCACAGGAAAACCCCCCACCCCCCCCCCCCAGACCCCAAGCGCCCCACGCCCCCCCCCAGCCCCCCAGACCCCTAGAGACCCCAAGAACCCCCCCAAAACCCCCCGGCCCCCCCAACCCCAAAGAAAACCCCCCCCCCCCAAGGACCCCCTGAGACCCAAGACCCCATAGAGACCCCCCAGACCCCATAGAGACCCCATAGAGATCCCATAGACCCCATAGAGACCCCCCAAAACCCCCAGACCCCCGAGAGCCCAAGCCCCCCCATAGGACCCCATAGAGACCCCAAGACCCCATAAGCCCCAGAACCCCCCCAGACCCCACAGCGACCCAAGAACCCAAAAACCCCAGGAACCCCATGAGACCCCCCAAACCCCATAGGACCCCATAGAGACCCACAGACCCCATAGAGGACCTAAGAACCCAAGGACCCCCCAAAACCCCCAGCCCCATAGGGACCGACCCCATAGACCCCACAACCCCATAGAGACCCCATAGAGATCCCCTAGACCCCACAGAAACCCCCCAGCCCCCCCAGACCCCATAGAGACCCCATAGGACCCAAGACCCCATAGGAAAGACCCCATAGAGACCCACAGACCACACCCCAAGAGACCCACAGACCCCATAGACCCCACAGACCCCACAGAAACCCCACAGAGCCCTCCCAGACCCCATAGAGACCCCATAGAGACCCCCCAGACCCCATAGACCCCCCAAAACCCCGCAGACCCCACTGACCGCTGAGGCGCTCGCAGGCCGCATGCACGCCCCGCTGGCAGCGCTGGCAGCGCAGGAGGCGCTGGGGACCCCCGGGGGGGGGAGACCCCCCCTCACAGCAGCGTCCGCACAGCGGGCAGCAACTGCCTGGGGGGGGGGGGGTTAGGGGACACGGAGACCCCACAGACCCCATAAAGATCCCACATATCCCATAGAACCCCCACAGACCCCATAGGAATCCCACAGACCCCACAGAGACCCCAAAGACCCAACAGAAACCACACAGACCCCACAGACCCCATAAAGATCCCATAGACCCCATAGAGACCCCATAGAGACCCCACAGACCCCACAGAGACCCCATAGAGACTCCACAGACCCAACAAAAACCCCACAGACCTCATAAAGATCCCACAGACCCCATAAAGATCCCATAGACCTCATAGAGCCCCCACAGACCCCACAGAAACCCCAGACCCCACAGACCCCACAGAGACCCCACAAGACCCCATAGAAACCCCACAGACCCCACAGACCCCACAGACCCACAGAAACCACACGGACCCCACAGAGCCCCTAAAGACCCATAACCCCATAGAGACCCCATAGAGACCCCAAGAGACCCCACAGAGACCCCATAGAGACCCCACAGACCCCACAGAAACCCCAGACCCCACAGACCCCATATAGACCCCATAGAGACCCCATAGACCCCACAGAAACCCTCAGACCCCACAGACCCCACAGAAACCCCACAGACCCCATAGATCCCCCAAAGACCCCACAGAAACCCCAGACCCCATAGAGCCCCCACAGACCCCATAGCGATCCCACAGAGACCCCATGGAGACCCCAAAGACCCAACAGAAACCCCACAGACCCCACAGAGACCCAAGGACCCATAAGAACCCATAGACCCACACAGCCCCCACAGAAACCCCAGACCCCACAGACCCCATAGACACCCCATAGAGACCCCACAGACCCCATAGGACCCCAGACCCAAGACCCCCCAAAGACCCCATAAACCCCCCAAGACCCATAGGAAACCCAGACCCCACAACCCACAGCACCCCACAGACCCCACAAGGACCCCAGACCCCACAGGCCAAGACCCACAGGAACCCCACAGCCCAGACCCATAGAACCCCACAGTGAAACCCCACAGGACCCAAGAGACCCCATAGAGACCCCAAGGACCCCCAAGAGACCCCAAGACCCCCACAGACCCCAAAAAACCCCACAAGAGAACCCCAAAGACCCCATAGAGACCCCATAGAGACTCCCAGACCCCATAGGGATCCCAAACCCCATAAAACCCAGCCCCCAACGGACCCCATAAAAGACCCCAAGACCCATAGAGACCCCCAAGACACCCCAAAGCCCCCAAAGGGGCCCAAGAACCCCCAAGAGACCCAAGAACCCAAAGACCCCCCTTTAGAGACCCATAGGCCCCCAAAAGCCCCAAGAAACCCAAAAAAACAGACCCCCAACAGACCCCAAGGCCCCAAAGCCCATAGACCCCTTAGAGCCCATAGAGCCCCAACAGCCCTAAGAGCCCCAAAAAACCCACAGACCCCTAAAACCTTATCAGACCAAAACCCCTAGAGCCCCCAACCAAACCCATAAAAAACCCCCAACGACCGTTAAGAGCCCATAACCCCAGAACCCATAAGATCCATAATCCCTGAGCCCCACGACCCCATAGAGCCCCCAAGCCCCCCAAGAGGGACCCCAAAAACCCCCATAGGACCCCAGGAAAACCCCAAAAAAGACCTACAGAAAAAACCCCCGGACCCAAAGACCCCCTGAGCCCCCACAGGGACCCCACCAGACCCCCAAGAAACCCCACCAACCCAAGAACCCCCATAGAGACCCCACAGAACCCATAGGGAACCCCAAAGGCCCCAGAGACCAAGAGACCCAAAGGACCCAAGAACCCCACAGGGAACCACAGACCCCATAAAGATCCCATATATCCCATAGAGCCCCCACAGACCCCAAAGAAACCCCGCAGACCCCAAAAAGACCCCACAGACCCCACAGAAACCCCACAGACCCCATAAAGATCCCATAGACCCCATTGGCCCCCCCAGACCCCATGAGGACCCCATAGAGACTCCTTAGACCCCATAGGGACCCAAGGGGAACCCCCACAGAGGGGACCCCCATAGGGCCCCACGACCCCCACAGCCCAGACCCCAAGACCCACGAAACCCACAGACCCCAAAAGTCCCATAGAGCCCCCACAGATCCCACAGGGAAAACCCCCACGGACCCCCATAGAGGACCCCAAGGACCCCATAGGCCCCGACAGACCCCACGAAATCCCCCAGCCCCAAGACCCCATGGAGGGACCCCACGCTCCCATGGGATCCCACAACCCCAGCCCCTAAGACCCCATCCAGACCCCAAAGACCCAACAGGAATCCCACAGACCCCACAGAGACCCCATAGAGACCCCAAAGACCCACAGAAACCCCACAGACCCCATAGAGACCCCACAGACACCACAGACCCCATACAGATCCCACAGACCCCACAGAAACCCCAGACCCCACAGACCCCCCCAGAGGACCCCCCCAGGAACCCCACAGACGTCACAACAAAACCCCACAGACCCCCATGGACCCCAAGAGCTCCAAGCCCCTAGGGATCCACGACCCCCCAGGACCCCCCATAGAAACCCAAAGACCCCAAACAGACCCCATAGGGATCCCACAGACCCCTAGAGACCCCATAGAGACCCCTCAGACCCCATAGGGATCCCACAGACCCCACAGACCCCATAGAGACCCCATAGAGACCCCCATAGAGACCAAGGGGACCCCCAGACCCCACAGAAAAACCCCAGACCCCCAGCCCCCATGGAAACCCCCCAAGGGGGACCCACAGACCCCCAAGAGATCCCAAAAACCCCCCCAACCCCAAGAGACCCCATGACCCCACAGAGGGACCCCACTGAACCAAAAAGGACCCCATAAAAGGACCCCCGCCCCCACAGAGCCCCAAACAGACCCCAAAGGCCCCCCAGGACCCCACAGCCCCATAGAAAACCCCACAGGACTCCTTAGACCCCTAAAAGGACCCACCCAA
>JADANK010000950.1:0-14680 GCA_021292215.1 Lophura nycthemera
TCCCCTTGCGGTCGCCCTTCTTCCTCTTGGCGGTCGCCTTACATTTCCCGTTTGGGCTTTTTTGTTCTCTGCGGTCGCCTTTCTTTCTGGTTGCCCTTGCCTTATTTGCCGTTTCCTGTTTTCGCCTGGCGGTCGCCATTTCTTTCCCTTGCGTTTGCCTTCTTCTCATTCCTGCTTTCTCTTTGCGTCGCCTTGGGGCTTTTCCCTTTTCCGATTGCCTTTCTTCCTTGCTTCGGGTCTCCTTCCCGTTTCCTCCTTTCCCTTTCGTAGGCCCTTCTTCCCTTGCGTTTGCCTTTCTTCTCTTTCTGCTTTTTCCCTCTCGTCGGCCTTACTTCCCTTTCCTTTTTTAATCTTGCGTGCCCCTCTTTCCTTCCTTGCGCGACCGCCTTGCTTCCCCTTGCGTTCGGCCTTTCTTCACTTTGCATCGCCTTTTCTTTCCCTTGCGTCGCCTTTCTTCCTCAATTCCTGCTTTTTCCCTTTGCGTTGCCTTTCTTCCCTTGCGTCTCCTTTCTTTCCCTTGCGGGGTAACTTTTTACGTTCTCTCTTTCCCTTGCGCGCCTTGCTTTCTCGCCGTTCTGCTTTCCCCTTGCGTCGCCTCCTCTCTTTCCGTTGAGGTCGGCCTTTCTTCCCTTGCATCGCCTTTCTTCCGTTCCCTACTTTCCCTTTGCTCGGGGACTTTTCTTTCAGCGGCGTCGCCTTCTTCCCGTTTCCCTACTTTCCCTTGCGTCGACTTCTTTCCGCGGGGCGTCGCCTTCTTCTTCTTCCTTGCTTTTCCTCTTCCTTCGCCTTTCCTTCGCTTTCTTCCCTTGCGCGGGCCTTTTTCTTTTTCCTTTGCCGTCGCCCTTTCCTTTCTTTTCCCGTTTTCCTACTTTCCCTGCTTCGTACTTTATTCCGTGGCGCGCCTTTCTTTCTTTGCGTTCCTGCTTTCAACTTGCGTCGGGCCTTTCTTCGCTTGCTTCGCCTTTTTCAATTGCGACGGGGCCCTCTTTCTTCCCTTGCATAGGCCTTTCTTTCCCCGTTTTCCTTGCTACCCTTTGCTTCGGCCTTTCTTTCTCATTTCCTGCTTTCCCTTTCTTGAAGGCCTTACTTCCCGTTTTTGCTTTCCTTCTTGCGGTCGCCTCTTTTCTTTCCTCGCGTCGACTTTCTTGGCAGGTTCCCTGCCTTCCCTTGCGTCACCTTTCTTCTCCTGGCGTCGCTTTCTTCCCTTGCATTTGCCTTTTTTCCCTCCTTGCTTTTCCCGTGCGTCGGCCTGGCCTTTTCTTTCCTTCCGTCGCCTTCCATTCCCTTGCGTCGCCCATTTTCATTTCCCGTTTCCTGCTTTCCCGTTGCGTTCGCCTTTCTTTCCCTTGCCATCGCCTTTTCTTACCAGGCATCGGCCTTTTCTTTCCCAATTCATGGCTTTCCCTTGCCTAGCCATTTCTACCGTTGCGGTCGCCTTTTTTTACCATTCCTGCTTCCCTTGCATCGCCTTTCTTCCCTTGCTGTTCTCCTTTCTTCCCCTTGGCGTTTTTACCCTTTTTCTTTACCGTTCCTGCTTTCCCTTGGCGTCCACCGTCTTGTAGTTCCAGCTTTTCCCCTTGCATCGTTTTTCCCCCATTCTGGCTTACCTCGTTATGTGTCAGCTTTCTATCGGGTTCTTGCTTTCCCTTGCTCGCCCTTTTCCTCACGTTTCCCTTACTCTCCCCTTGGCCTTCGACTTTCTTTCCGCTCGTGGAACCGTCCCCTCTTGCTTCTCTTTTCTGCTTTCCTTGCGTCGCCTTTCTTCGGCTTGCGTAGCCGTTCTTCCCTTGGCATTCGCCTTTTTCCTTACCTTTTGCTCCTTCCCATGCGTCGCCCTAACATCCCGTTCTTTTTTATCTTGCGTCGCTCTCTCTATTTTCCCCTTGCGTCGCCTTTCTTCCATTTCCTGCTTTCCCCTGCGGTCGGCCTTTCTTCTCAATCCTGCTGATTTGGGGGCCTTGCGTCGGGCCTTGCTTTCTTTCCCTTGTGACGGCCTTCTCTCTTTCTTTCCCCTTGCGTCGCTTTCTTCCCTTGCATCGCCTTGGCTTCCCGTTTCGTGCTTACCTTGCGTCGCCTTTCTTCACTTTGCGTCGGCCTTTCTTTCCGGTTCCTACTTCCCTTTGCGTCGTCTTTCTTTCCGTGCGTCGCATTTTCTTCTCGTTCCTGCTCTCCCTTGCGTCAACTTTTTTTCTCGTTCCTGCTTTTCCCTTGCGGTGGCCTTTCTTTCAACTTGCATTTAAATCCGTTCTTCCCTTTTTGCATCGCCTTTTCTTACCGTTGTCTTTCCCTTTGCGTCGCCATTCTTTCCCTTCTGCGGCTTTCTTTACCGTTCCGGCTTTTCCCCCCCCCCCCCATTTGCGACCGCCCCCCTCTTCCTTACCCTGCGTTTCGCCATTCTTCCCGTTTTTCCTGCTTTAAAACCCTGCGTCACCTATCTTCCCTTGGCGGCGTCAAATTCTTCCCGTTCCTGCGTTCTCCTGCGTCGCATTTCTTTCCCTTGCATCGCCTTTCCTTTTCCTGGGCTTTTTCCCTGCCTTCGGGCCTTAATTCTGTTCCCTTTTTTATTCTTGCGTCGGCCTTTTTTCCTTTCTTTCCCATGCGTTGCCTTTTCTTTTCCCGTTCCTGCTTTCCTGGGCATGGCCGTTCTTCTCATTTCCAGCTTGGCCCATGCGTTCGCCTTGCTTCCTTGCGACGCCTTTCTTTCCCTTGGGCTCCCGCTTTTCTTGGCCTGCGTCGGCCTCTTTCTTTTCCCGTTCATTGCTTTCCTTGGCATCGCCTTGGCTTCTCTTGCGTCTGCCTTCCTTCACTTGCGGTCGCCCTTTTCTTCCCGTTCATGTTTTCCCTTGCGTTCGCGCCGTTTTTTCCCTTGCATCGTGCCTTACTAACCGTTTCCGGGGCATTCCCGTGCGTCGCCCTTCCTTTCCCGTTGCGTCGCAATTAGTCCCGTTCCTGCTTTACCGTGCGTCACCTATCTCCCTTGCGGCGTTCGTTAATTCTTCCCGTTCGCCTTGCTTTCTTTGTGTCCCGTTTCTTCCCTTGCGTTCCCCGTTTCTTTTTCCCGTTTCTGTTACTCATTTCCCCTTGCGTCGGACTTTCTTTTCGTGGGCTTCGCCTTTCTTCCCGTTCCTGCTTTTCTTGCGTCGACTTTTCTTCCCTTCATCTCCCTTTTCTTCCCTTCCGTCGGCCTTTCTTTCCCGATTCCTCCTGCTTTCCCTTGCTTCGCCTTCCTCCTTGCGTCACCTTAATTTCCGTTGCGTCGGCCTTCTTCCCCTTCCTTGCTTTCACCTTGCATCGCCTTTCTTCCTTGCTGTCGGCCTTTCTTCCCTTGCGTAGGCTTTCTTCCCCTGGCATCTCCTTTCTTAACCGTCCCCTTCTTTCCTTTGCAACGAACTTTCTTTCCCCTTCCTGCTTTCCCCTTGCTTCGGCCTTTCCCGTTCCTTTGCTTTCCCCCTTTCTGACGCCTTAACTCCCGTTTTGCTTTCCCTTTTGCGTCGCCTTTCTTCTTCCCTTGCTTCGCCTTTCTTCCCCTTGCGTCGCCTCTTTCTTTCCCGTTCCTGCTTCCCTAGCATCGCCTTTTTCCGTACGGGCATCGCCTTCTTCCCCTTTCCCGCTTTCCCCTTTGCGTAGTATTTTCTTCCCTTGCGGTCGGGCCTTTTCTTCCCGTTCCTTACATTCCCTTGCGTCGGGGAAATTTTTCTTTCTGGCGGGTCACCTTCTTCTTCGTTCCTGCTTTTCCTTGCGTTCCCTTTCTTCCGTGCCTGCGGTCCTGGTTCCATCGGCCGTACGTCGTTGGTTGGCTGCTGCGGGGCGGACGGAAGGGACGCAAGCACTGCGGGGCGGGCGCCGGAAGGAAAAGGACCAGCGGGAACGGGCGCCGGCCTGGCTGCCACGTGGATGGCGGCCGGCCGTGCTTACCGTGCCGTTCCTTTCCCTTGGCGTCGGCCTTCCTTCTCCGTGCGCGCCCATTCTCTGTACCTGCTTTTACCGTGCGTCGCCTATCTTCCCTCTGCAGCGCTTTTCTTTAAACTGTTCCTTGCTTTTCTCTTGGCGTTCGCATTCTTCCCCTTGCAGGCGCCGCGTTTCTTCCAATGGTGCCTCCGGTCCCCGTGCGGCGCCTTTCTTCTCTTTTTCCTAAACTTTTCCTTGTGTCGCCTTATAATCCGTTCCTTTTTTTTCTTTTTTATTCTGGCGTCGGGGGCCTTTCTTTCCAGTGCGGTTGCCTTACTTCCGTCCTGCTTTTACCATGCGTCGCCATTCTTCTCATTCTGATTTTCCCTTGGCGTCGGCATTTCTTCCGTTTTCTGCTTTGTCTTGCGTCGGCCCTTCTTCTCTTTCTTTCCCTTGCGTTCACCTTTCTCTCGTTTGACTGCTTCCCCTTGCTTCGCCTTTCTTCCCTTCAGTTTTCATTTCTCCCGTTCCTGCTTTCCCTTTGCGTTCGCCCTTCCTTCCCTTCATCGCCTATCTTCCCGTTCCTGCTTTTCCCTTGCATTCGCCTATCTCTTAACGTTCCCTAACTTCCCCTTGCGCGGCCCTTCTTCCCCCTTTGCGTCGGCCTTACATTTCCCTGCTTTTGCTTTTGCTTTTTTTTCTTGAGCGGACTTTCCTTTTCTTCTGGCTGCTTTGCCTTATTTTGGCCGTTACTACCTGGTTACCCCTGCGTCGCAAAATTCGCACCCTCCCTTTGGCGTTGCCTTTCTTCTCCTCTTGCTTCTCTTGCGTCGGCCTTGCTTCCCTCCGTTGCCTTCTTGCCCTTTGCTTCGGTCTTCCTTTCCCGTTCCTAACTTTCCCTTCGGCGTAGCCCTTCTTCCCTTGCGTTGTTGCCTTTCTTCTCTTCCTGCTTTTCCTTCGCGTCGCCTCCCTAACATCCCTTTCCTTTTTTTATCTTTGGCGTCGCCTTTCTTTCCCCCTTGCGGACGCCTTGCTTCCCCTTGGGCGTCGCCTTTCTTTCACTTGATCGCCTTCTTCTTCCCTTGCGTCGCCTTTTCTTTCCCATTCCTGGCTTTCCCTTGCCGTTGCCTTTTCTGCCCCTTGCGTATCCTTTCTTCCTTGCGTAAACTTTTTTACGTTCCTGCCTTTCCCTTGCGTCGCCTTGTTTCTCGGTTCCTGATTTCCTGCGTCGCCTTAATCTTTCCGTTTTTGAGTCGCCTTTCTTCCCTTGCATCGCCTCTTTTCTTCCCCTTTTTCCTACTTTCCCTTGCGTCGACTTCTTTCCGGCGCGTCGCCCTTTCTCCCGTTCCTAAACTTTCCCCTTGCGTTCGACTTTCTTCCGCGCGTCGGCCTCTTTCTTCTCATCTGCTTTTTCCTCTTCTTCGCCTTTTCTTCCCGGTTTGTTTCGCATTCTCTTGCGACGCCTTTCTTTCCCTTGCGTCGACTTTCTTCCTTGTTGTCGGGCCTTTCTTTTCAACGTTTCCGGCTTCCCTTGCGTCGCCTTTTCTTTCCCTTGCGGTCGGCTTTTCTTCCGTTCCGGCTTTCCTGGTTCGGCTTCCTTCCCGGAGTCGCCCACATTCTTCCCGTCTTCTTTACTGTGCTTCGCCTTTCTTTCATCCTTCCGTCGCCTTTTCCTTTCCCGTTTTTCCTGCCTTTTCACTTTGCGTCGGCCTTCTTTTCCCGTTTCGTCGCCGTTATTTCAACTTGCGTCGCCCTTTTCTTTTTTCCCGGTTTTCCTGCTTTCCCTTGCCGCGGGGGCCTTCTTGTTTCCCCCCTGCGTAGCTCTTTCTGCTCTTGGTAGCCTTTCTTCCAGTTTCCTGCGTTCACCCGTGCGTCGCCTTTTTTTTTCTTAACCGTGTCCCTGCTTCCCCTTTTGCGCACCCCTTTCATTTCTCGTTTCTAACTTTCCTAATTGCATCGGTCCTGTTCTTTCCGCTCCCGCTTTCCCTTGCTTTCACCTTTCTTCTCCTTCCTTGCTGTTCATTCCGAACGCCCTAATTTCCCGTTTTGCTTTTCTCTCGCCGTCAATCTCTTGGCCTTGCATCGGGCCTTTTCTTCCATTTCCTGCTTTCCTTGCCTCGCCTCTTTCTTGCCTTGGGCATCGCGTTCTTTCCCTTGCGTCGGCCTTTTTTCCCCGTTTTTTCCTTGCTTTCCCCTTTGCGTGGCCTGCTTCCCCTTCCGTCGGCCTTTCTTCACTTGCATCGCCCTTTTTCTTCCTTTTGTGTCGGGGCTTTCGTCCCTGCGTCGGCCTTACTTTTTCCCATTCCTTGCTTTCCCTTGCATCGACTCTTTCTTTCATTTGGAGTCGCCTTTCTTCCGTTCATACATTTCCCTTGCGTCGATTTCTTTTCCTGCTCGTCACCTTTCTTCTCGTTTCCTGCTTTTTTCTTGCGTTCCATTTTCTTTCTCTTTTCCTGCTTTTTCTTTCCATCGGCCTTACTTCGTGTTCTTCTTCTTTTTTGCGGACGGGGGCCTCTTCTTTACTCTCTTGCGTCGCCTTCAATTCCCCATTCCCTGCTTTCCCTTGCGCCGGACTTTCTTTCCGTGTGTCGGCCTTCTTACGTTTCCCTTCCTTTCCCTGGCGTCGCCTCCTTCCTTCCCGTTGCCTCGGCCCACTTCTCCTGTACCGGGGCTGGAACCGTGCTGTTCGCCTATCTTCCCTTGCAGCGCATTTCTTACTGTTCCTGCTTTCTCTTGCGTCGCATTTCTTCCCTTGCATCGCCTTTCTTCACGTTCCTCCTTTCCCTTGCGTCGCCTTTCTTCTCTTTCCTGCTTTCCCTTGCGTCGCCTTATATCCCGTTCCTTTTTTATCTTGCGTCGCCTTTCTTCCCGTGCGTTGCCTTACTTCCGTTCCTGCTTTACCATGCGTCGCCATTCTTCTCATTCCTGATTTCCCTTGCGTCGCCTTTCTTCCCGTTTCTGCTTTGTCTTGCGTCGCCTTTCTTCCCTTGCGTCACCTTTCTTCTCGTTGCTGCTTTCCCTTGCGTCGCCTTTCTTCCCTTGCGTCGCCTTTCTTCACTTGCATCGCCTTTCTTCCCTTGCGTCGCCTTTCTTCCCATTCCTGCTTTCCCTTGCGTTGCCTTTCTTCCCTTGCGTCTCCTTTCTTCCCTTGCGTAACCTTTCTTCTCGTTCCTGCTTTCCCTTGCGTCGCCTATTTTCCATTGAGTCGCCTTTCTTCCCTTGCATCGCCTTTCTTCCCGTTCCTACTTTCCCTCGCGTCGACTTTCTTTCCACGCCTCGCCTTTCTTCCCGTCCCTACTTTCCCTTGCGTCGACTTTCTTTTCGCGCGTCGCCTTTCTTCTCGTTCCTGCTTTCCCTTGCGTTGCCTATCCTCTCGTTCCTGCTTTCCTTTCCTTCGCCTTACTTCCCGTTTCTGCATTCTCTTGCGACGCCTTTCTTCCCTTGCGTCGCCTTTCTTACCATTTGTCGCCTTCATTCCCATTCCCGCTTTCCCTTGCGCTGCCTTTCTTCCCTTCCGTCGCCTTTCTTCCCGTTCCTGCCTTCCCTTGCGTCGCCTTCCTTCCCGTTCGTCGCGTTATTTCCCTCGCGTCGCCTTGTTTCCCTTGCGTCGCCTTTCTTCACTTGCATCGCCTTTCTTCCCATGCGTCGCCTTTCTTCCCATTCCTGCTCTCCCTTGTGTCGCCTTTCTTTGCTTGCGTCGCCTTGCTTCCCTTGCGTCGCCTTTCTTCCCTTGGTGCCTGTCTCGTCCTTTCTTCTCTTCCCATTCTGCTTTTCCCTTGCGTCGCCTTTTCTTTGCTTGCCGTTCGCCTCTTGCTTCCCTTGCGTCGCCTTTCTTCTCTTGGGTAGCCTTTCTTCCCGTTCCTGCTTTCCCTTGCGTCGCCTTTCTTCGTTCCTGCTTTCCCTTGCGTCACCTTTCATCCCGTTCCTACTTTCCCATGCATCACCTTTCTTCCCGCTCCAGCTTTCCCTTGCTTCGCCTTTCTTCTCGTTCCTGCTTTCCCTTCCGAAGCCTTAATTCCCGTTTCTGCTTTCTCTAGCGTCAATTTTCTTCCCTTGCATCGCCTTTCTTCCCATTCCTGCTTTCCCTTGCGTCACCTTGCTTCCCTTGCGTCGCCTTTCTTCTCTTGCATCGCCTTTCTTCCTTTGTGTCGGCTTTCGTCCCTTGCGTCGCCTTTCTTCCCATTCCAGCTTTCCCTTGCAACGTCTTTCTTCCCTTGCATCGCCTTTCTTAACGTTCCTACTTCCCCTTGCGTCGCCCTTCTTCCCTTGCGTCGCCTTTCTTCTCTTTCCTGCTTTCCCTTGCGTCGCCTTACATCCCGTTGCATTTTTGTCTTCCGTCGCCTTTCTTCTGGTGCGTTGCCTTATTTGCCGTTCCTGCTTTCCCTGGCGGCGCCATTCTTCCCTTGCGTTGCCTTTCTTCTCATTCCTGCTTTCTCTTGCGTCGCCTTGCTTCCCTTGCGATGCCTTTCTTCCCTTGCTTCGCCTTCCTTCCCGTTTTTACTTTCCCTTGCATAGCCCTTCTTCCCTTGCGTTGCCTTTCTTCTCTTTCCTGCTTTTCCTTGAGTCGCCTTACATCCCGTTCCTTTTTTATCTTGCGTCACCTTTCTTCCCTTGCGTCGCCTTGCTTCCCTTGCGTCGCCTTTCTTACCGTGCATCGCCTTTCTTCCCTTGCGTCGCCTTTCTTCCCGTTCCCACTTTCCATTGCGTAGCCTTTCTTCCCTTGCATCGCCTTTCTTACCATTCCTGCTTACCCTTGCATCTCCTTTCTTCCCATTCCTGCTTTCCCTTCCAGCACCTTACTTCCCGTTTCTGCTTTCTCTTGCATCACCTTTCTTCCCTTGTGACGCCTTTCTTCTCGTCCCGGCTGTCCCTTGCGTCGCCTTTCCTCCCGTTCCTGCTTACCCTTACGTCGCCTTTATTCTCGTTCCTGCTTTCCCGTGCGTCGCCTTTCTTCCCATTCCTGCTTTCCCTTGCGTCACCTTGCTTCCCTTCCGTCGCCTTTCTTCCCATTCCTGCTTTCCCTTGCGTTGCCTTTCTTCCCTTGTGTCTCCTTTCTTCCCTTGCGTAACCTTTCTTACCGTTCCTGCTTTCCCTTGCGTCACCTTTCTTCTCGTTCCTGCGATCCCTTGTGTCATTTTTCTTCCCGTTCCTATTTTTGTTCGAGTTTTCTTTCGTGCGTGTTGTTTCGTTCCTGCTTTCCCTTGCGCGCCTATCTTCCGTTTTGGGCGTCCCTTTCTTCCCCTTGCATCGCCTTTTTCCCTTCCTACTTTTCCCTTGCGTCGCTTTCTTTCCGCGCGTGCCTTTCTTCTGTTCCTGCTTTCCCTTGCGTTGGCCTTCCTTCCCCGTGAGCGCTTTTTTTTTGGTGCCTTTTTTTCCCGTTTGCTTCCCTTGCTCGCCTTGTTTCCCTTGCGTCGCCTTTCTTCACTTGCATCCCTTTTTTCCCTTGCGTGCCTTTCTTCCCATTCCTGTTTCCTTTCCGTTCCTTCCCTTGTGTCGGCCCCTTCTTACCGTTCCTCCTTTCCCTTGCGTCACCTTATTCCGTTCCTTTTTTTCTTTGCGTCGCCTTTCTTCCCGTGCGTGCCTTACTTCCGTTCCTGCTTTACCAGCGTCGCCTTCTTTCATTCCTGATTTCCCTTGCGTCGCCCCTTTCTTCCCGTTTCTGCTTTGTCTTGCGTCGCCTTTTTCCCTTGCTACCTTTCTTCTCGTTGCTTGCTTCCCCTTGCTTCGCCTTTTTCCCCTTGCGTAACCTTTTTCCCGTTCCTGCTTTCCCCTTGGTCGCCCTTTCTTCCTTGCGTCGCCTATCTTCCCGTTCCTGTTTCCCTTGCATGCCTATTTAACGTTTCCACTTCCCCTTGGTGCCTTTTTTTGGGTGCCTTAATCCCGTTTGTTTTTTGTCTTGCGTGCCTTTTTGGGGTTTTGCCTTATTTGCCGTTCCTGGTTTCCTGGGTCGCCATTCTTCCCTTGCTTGCCTTTTTTATTCCTGCTTTCTTTGCGTCGCCTTGCTTCCCCCTTCCGATGCCTTTCTTCCCTTGCTTCGTCTTCCTTCCCGTTCCTACTTTCCCTTGCTAGCCCTTCTTCCCTTTGGTTTCTTTCTTCTTTCCTGCTTTTCTCGCGTTCGCCCTTACACCCTTTCCTTTTTATCTTGGTGCCTTTCTTCCCTTGCGAGCCTTGCTTCCCTTGCGTGCCTTTTTCACTTATCGCCTTTTTCCCTTTGCGTGTTTTCTTCCCATTTCCGCTTTCCCTTGCGTTGCCTTTCTTCCCTTTGCGTCTCCTTTCTTCCCTTGCGTAAACTTTTTTACCGTTCCTGCTTTTCCCTTGGTCGCCTTGCTTTCTCGTTCCTGCTTTCCCTTGCGTCGCCTATTTCCGTTGGTGTTTTCCCTTGCATCGCCTTTCTTCCCGTTCCTCTTTCCCTTGCGTCGACTTTTCTTTCCGCTCGCCTTCTTCCCGTTCCTACTTTCCCTTGCGTGACTTTTTTCCGCGCGTCGCCCTTTCTTTCATTCCTGTTTTCCTCTCCTTCGCCTTTCTTCCCCTGTTTCTGCATTCTCTTGCGACGCCTTTCTTCCCTTGCGTCGACTTTCTTCCCTTGTGTCGGCTTTCTTCCCGTTCCGGCTTTCCCTTGCGTCGCCTTTCTTCCCTTGCGTCGGCTTTCTTCCCGTTCCGGCTTTCCCTTGCGTCGCCTTCCTTCCCGTTGCTTTTTTCCTTTGCGTCGCCTTTCTTCTGGTGCGTTGCCTTTTTTGCCGTTCCTGCTTTCCCCTGGCGGCGCCCCATTCTTCCCTTGCGTTGCCTTTCTTTCTCCTTCCTGCTTTCTCTTGGTCGCCTTGGTTCCCCTTTGCCGATGCCTTTCTTCCCTTGCTTCGCCTTCCTTCCCGTTTTTACTTTCCTTGGTTAGCCCCTTTTCCCTTGCTTTTGCCTTTCT
Organism: Lophura nycthemera; assembly: GCA_021292215.1. Taxonomy (NCBI): domain Eukaryota; kingdom Metazoa; phylum Chordata; class Aves; order Galliformes; family Phasianidae; genus Lophura; species Lophura nycthemera. The sequence goes on from JADANK010000950.1 coordinate 10,805, forward strand.
TTCCTTTTCCCTCCCTTTTCCCTTGAGCCGCCTTCCATCCCCCCGTTCCTTTTTTATCTTGCCCGTTCCACCTTTCTTCCCTTGCCGTCGCCTTGCTTCCCCCCTGGCCTCGCCTTTCTTTCCCGTGCATCGCCTTTCTTCCCCTTGCGTCCGCCTTTCTTCCCGTTCCCACTTTCCATTTGCGTTATTAGCCTTTCTTCCCTTTGCATTCCCTTTCTTACCATTTTCCTGCTTACCCTTGCCATCTCCTTTCTTCCCCTTCCTTGCTTTCCCTTCCCCAGACCCTTACTTCCCGTTTCTGCTTTCTTGCATCACCTTTCTTCCCTTTGACGCCTTTCTTCCGTTCCCCGGCTGTCCCTTGCGTGCCCTTTTCCTCCCCGTTCCTGCTTTCCCTTCGTCGCCTTTTCTTCCTTTCCGCTTTCCCGTGCGTCGCCTTTCTTCCCTTTCCTGCCTTTCCTTGCGCCCTTGCTTCCCTTCCGTCGCCCTTTCTTTCCCTTTTTTCTCCCTTTCCCTTCCCTTGCTTGCCTTTCCCTTTTTCCCTTTTCCCTTTTCCCTTGCCGTTTCACCTTTGCTTTCCCTTGCGTCCCTTTCCTTCCCATTCCCTTTGCCTTTTCCCCTTTTCCCTTTTCCCTTGCCCGTCTTCCTTTTCCCTGCGGCCCTTTTCTTCCGTTCCTGCTTTCCCTTGCGTCCCTTTCCTTTCGTTTCTTCCCTTGTGCCTTTTTCTTCCCGTTCCTACTTTCCCTTGCTTTCGACTTTCTTTCCCGTCTGCCCCTTTCTTCTCGTTCCTGCTTTCCCTTGCGTTGCCTTCCTTCCGTTGCGTTTCCCTTTCGCCTTTTTCCCTTTCCCTTGCTCGCCTTTTTCCCTTTCCTCTTTCCCTTGGTCGCCTTTCTTTCCCGCGTCGCCCTTTCTTCCCTTCCTTCTTTCCCTTGCTCGCTTTCTTTCCCGCGCGTCGCCTTTTCTTCTCGTTTCCTGCTTTCCCTTGCGTTTCCTTCCTTCCCCGTGGTCGTGTTATTTTTCCCTTGCGTCGCCTTTTTTTCCCTTCCTTTCCCCCCTTGCTCGCCTTGTTTCCCTTGCGTCGCCTTTCTTCACTTGCATCCCTTTTTCCCTTGCTACCTTTCTTTCCCCTTCCTGCTTCCCCCTTTTCGTCGCCTTTCTTCCCTTGTGTCGGCCTTCTTACCGTTCCTCCTTTTCCCTTGGGTTCGCCTTTATCCTTTCCTTTTTTATCTTGCGTCGCCTTTCTTCCGGGGCGTTGCCCTTTAATCCGTTCCTGGCTTTAAGCGTCGCCATTCTTCTCATTCCTGATTTCCCTTGCGTCGCCTTTCTTCCCGTTTTCTGTTTTCTTGCGTTGCCTTTCTCCCTTGCATCGCCTTCTTCTCGTTGTGCTTTCCCTTGCTTCGCCCTTTCTTCCCTTGCTCACCTTTTTTCTTCCCTTCCCTCTTTCCTTGCGCGCCTTTCTTCCCTTGCCGTCGCCTATCTTCCCGTTCCTCCTTTCCCCTTGCATGCCTTTCTTAACGTTCCTACTTCCCTTGGGCGTCGCCCTTCTTCCCTTGCGTCGCCCTTTTCTTCTCTTTTCCCCCGTTTCCCTTGCGTGCCTAATCCGTTGCTTTTTTGTCTTGCGTCCCTTTCTTCTGGTGGTTGCCTTATTTGCCGTTCCTGCTTTCCCTGGCGTCGCCATTCTTCCCTTGGTTGCCCTTCTTCTATTCCTGGCTTTCTCTTGCGTCGCCTTGCTCCCTGCGAGCCTTCTTCCCTTGCTTCGTCTACCTTCCCGTTCCTACTTTCCCTTTAACCCTTCTTCCCTAGCCCGGGTTGCCTTTTCTTCCTTTCCGCTTTTCCTTGAGTCGCCTTACATCCCGTTCCTTTTTTATTTGCGCACCTTTCTTCCCTGCGTCGCCTTGCTTCCTTGCGTCGCCTTTCTTCCCGTGCATCCCCTTTTTTTTTCTTCCCCGCGCGCCCTTTCTTCCCGTTCCTTTCCTTGCGGCGCCTTTCTACCCTTTCCTCGCCTTTCTTTCCATTCCGGCTTTCCCTTGCATGACTTTCCTCCCTTTGCTTTCGCCTTTTTTCCCTTTGCGTACCTACTTCCCTTCCCTGCTTTCCCTTGCATCCCTTTTCTTAAACGTTCCCACTTCCCCTTGCGTCGCCCTTCTTCCTTGCGCGCCTTTCTTCCCCGTGCATCGCCTTTCTTTTCCCTTCGTCGCCTTTCTTCCCCGTTCCTACTTTCCCTTCGGCGCCTTTCTACCCTTTCCGTCGCCTTTCTTACCATTCCTGTTCCCTTGCAACGCTTTCCCCCTTGAGTCGCCTTTCTTTTCCCCGCTCCTGCTTTCCCTTGCGTCCCTTTCTTCTCGTTCATGCTTTCCCCTGCCCCTTTCTTACCTTCCTCTTTCCCTTGGTCGCTTTCTTATTGCTCGCCTTGTTCCCTTGCGTCGCCTTCTTCTTGGGTAGCCTTTCTTCCCTTCCCCTTTTCCCTTTTCTTTTCTTTGTTTTTGGGCCGCCTTTCCCCTTGCCGCCTTTCTTCCCTTGGTGCCTTTCTTCCCGGGTTCCTGCTTTTCCCTTTGCGTCACCTTTATCTCGTTCCATTTTTCCAGCATCCCTTTCTTTCCCGCTCCGCTTTCCCTTGCTTCGCCTTTTCTTCTCGCCTTTGCTTTTCCCTTCCAAGCCGAATTCCCGTTTCTGCTTTCTCTAGGCAACTTTCTTTCCCTTGCATCGCCTTTCTTCCCATTTCCCTGCTTTCCCTTCCTCGCCTTTCTCCCTTGCGCCCGTTATTTCCCTTTGGTCGCCTTTCATCCTGTTCCTGCTTTCCCCGTGCGTCGCGTTTTTCCCTTGCGTCGCCTTTTTCCCATTCCTCTTTCCCCATGCATGCCCTCGCTTCCCTTGCCGTTGCCTTTCTTTCCCTTGTGTAGGCCTTTCTGCCCATTCCTCTGCTTTCCCTTGCGTCGCCTTTCTTACCGTTCCTGCTTCCCTTGCGTCAACCTTTCTTCTCGTTCCTGCTTTCCCATGCATCGCCTTTCTTCTCGTTCCTGCTTTCCCTTCCGAAGCCTTACTTCCCGTTTCTGCTTTCTCTAGAGTCAACTTTCTATCCTTGCGTCGCCTTTCTTCCTGTTCCGGCTTTCCCTCGCGTCGCCTTGCTTCCCTAGCGTTGCCTTTCTTCACTTGCATCGCCTTTCCTCCCTTGCGTCGCCTTTCTTACCATTCCTGAGTTCCCTTGCGTCGCCTTCCTTCCCTTGCGTCGCCTTTCTTCCTGTTCCTGCTTTCCCTTGCTTCGCCTTTCTTCCCTTGCGTCGACTCTCTTCCCCTTCCTGATTTCCCTTGCGTCGCTTACCTTCCCTTCCGTCGCCTTTCTTCCCGCTTCCCTGCTTTCCCTTGCGTCGCCTTTCTTCTCATTCCTGCTTTCCCTTTCGTCGCTTTTCTTCCCTTGCTTCGCCTTTCTTCCCTTGCGTAGCCTTTCTTTCCATTCCTACTTTCCCTTGCGCCGCCTTTCTTCCCTTGTGTCGGCTTTCTTCCCTTGCGTCGCCTTTCTTCCCATTCCTGCTTTCCCTTGCGTCGCCTTTCTACCCTTGCGTCGCCTTTCTTACCATTCCTGCTTTCCCTTGCGTCGCCTTTCTTCACTTGCGTAGCCCTTTCTTCCCTTGCATCGCCTTTCTTACCCATTCCCCTTTCCCTGGCCTCGCCTTTCTACCCTTGCGTCGCCTTTCTTACCATTCCTGCTTTCCCTTGGTCGCCTTTCTTCCCTTGCGTCGCGTTATATCCCTGCGTAGCCTTCCTTCCCGTTCCTGCTTTTCCTTGCGTCGCCTTGCTTCCCTTGCGTAGCCTTTCTTCCCTTCCCTTCTTCCCTTGGTCGCCTTTCTTCCCTTCCTCGCCTTTCCCTTTTCCCTTTCCCCC
>JADANK010000951.1:0-22011 GCA_021292215.1 Lophura nycthemera
AAAGGTAAAGGGAAAAATGGACGAAAAAATGGGGCTTTAAATCCTCACAACCCACCCCCCACCCCTCACCCCCACCCAAAACCCATCACCCATCACCTCCAACTCCCCATAGGATAAAAAGAGGAAGAAACAGGATGAAAAATGGGGCTTTAAATCCTTGCAACCCACCCAAAACCCATCACCCACCACCCCCAACAACCCAAAGGATAAAAGGAGGAAGAAACAGGATGAAAAATGGGGTTTTCAATCCTTGCATCCCCCACCCAAAACCCAAAACCCCACAACTCCCCATAGGATAAAAGGAGGAAGGAATAGGATGAAAAATGGGGTTTTAAATCCTCGCAACCCCCACTCCCCACCCTCACCCCAACCCAAAACCCATCACCCCCAACTCCCCATAGGATAAAAGGAGGAAGAAACAGGATGAAAAATGGGGTTTTCAATCCTCACAACCCACCCAAAACCCCAAAATCCATCATCCCAACTCTCCATAGGATAAAAGGAGGAAGAAACAGGATGAAAAATGGGGTTTTCAATCCTCGCAACCCACCCAAAACCCAAAACCCATCACCCCCAACTCCCCAAAGGATAAAAGGAGGAAGAAATAGGATGAAAAATGGGGTTTTAAATCCTTGCATCCCCCACCCAAAACCCAAAACCCAAAACCCAGCACCTCCAACTCCCCATAGGGTAAAAGGAGGAAGAAACAGGATGAAAAATGGGGTTTTAAATCCTTGCATCCCCCACCGAAAACCTAAAACCCATCACCCCCAACTCTCCATAGGATAAAAGGAGGAAGGAATAGGATGAAAAATGGGGTTTTCAATCCTCACAACCCACCCAAAACCCAAAACCCATCACCCCCAACTCCCCATAGGACAAAAGGAGGAAGAAATAGGATAAAAAATGGGGTTTTAAATCCTTGCATCCCCCACCCAAAACCCCAAACCCAAAACCCATCACCCCCAACTCCCCATAGGGTAAAAGGAGGAAGAAACAGGATGAAAAATGGGGTTTTCAATCCTCTCAACCCACCCAAAACCCAAAACCCAAAACCCCCAACACCCCATAGGATAAAAGGAGGAAGAAACAGGACGAAAAATGGGGCTTTAAATCCTCACAACCCACCCCCCACCCTCACCCCCACCCAAAACCCAGCACCCCCAACTCCCCAAAAGATAAACGGAGGAAGAAATAGGACGAAAAATGGGGTTTTCAATCCTTGTAACCCACCCCCACCCAAAACCCATCACCCCCAACTCCCCATAGGATAAAAGGGGGAAGAAATAGGATGAAAATGGGGTTTTCAATCTCACAACCCCCACCCAAAACCCAAAACCCAAAACCCATCACCCCCGACTTCCCATAGGATAAAAGGAGGAAGAAATAGGACAAAAAATGGGGTTTTCAATCTTTGCAGCCCACCCACAACCCAAAACTCATCACCCCCAACTCCCCATAGGATAAAAGGAGGAAGAAATAGGATGAAAAATGGGGTTTTCAATCCTCACAACCCCCACCCCACCCAAAACACATCACCCCAACTCCCCATAGGATAAAAAGGGGAAGAAACAGGACGAAAAATGGGGTTTTCAATCCTTGCATCTCCCACCCAAAACCCACAACCCAAAACCCATCACCCCCAACTCCCCATAGGATAAAAGGAGGAAGAAATAGGATGAAAAATGGGGTTTTCAATCCTTGGAACCCACCCAAAACCCAAAACCCATCACCCCCAACATCCCAAAGGATAAAAGGAGGAAGAAATAGGACGAAAAATGGGGTTTTCAATCTCACAACCCCCACCCAAAACCCAAAACCCGTCACCCCCAACATCCCAAAGGATAAAAGGAGGAAGAAATAGGACGAAAAATGGGGTTTTAAATCCTCACAACCCACCCAAAACCCAAAACCCATCACCCCCAACATCCCAAAGGACAAAAGGAGGAAGAAACAGGATGAAAAATGGGGCTTTAAATCCTTGCAACCCCCACCCAAAACCCAAAACCCAAAACCCATCACCTCCAACTCCCCATAGGACAAAAGGAGGAAGAAATAGGATGAAAAATGGGGTTTTCAATCCTTGGAACCCCCACCCAAAACCCAAACCCCCCAAACCCCAAACCAACCCCCAAATAAGGAAAAAAAAAAAAAAAAAAAAAAAAAAAAAAAAACACAACCCACCCAAAACCCAAAACCCAGCACCCCAACACCCCGAAGGATAAAAGGGGGAAGAAACAGGACGAAAAATGGGGCTTTAAATCCTCGCAACCCCCACCCCCACCCTCACCCCCACCCAAAACCCAGCACCCATCACCCCCGACTCCCCATAGGACAAAAGGGGGAAGAAATAGGACGAAAAATGGGGCTTTCAATCCTCACAACCCACCCCAAACCCAAAACCCATCACCCCCAACTCCCCATAGGATAAAAGGAGGAAGAAACAGGATGAAAAATGGGGTTTTCAATCCTCACAACCCCCACCCAAAAACCCAAAACCCAAAACCTATCACCCCAACTCTCCATAGGGTAAAAGGAGGAAGAAATAGGATGAAAAATGGGGTTTGCAATCCTCACGACCCCCACCCCAAACCCATCACCCCCAACTCCCCAAAGGATAAAAGGAGGAAGAAACAGGATGAAAAATGGGGCTTTTTTAAAAATCCCGCCACCCCCCCCCCACCCTCACCCCCCCCCAAAAACCCAAAACCCATCACCCCCAACTCCCCATAGGATAAAAGGAGGAAGAAACAGGATAAAAAATGAGGTTTTCAATCCCTGCAACCCACCCAAAACCCAAAACCCATCACCTCCAACTCCCCAGAGGATAAAATGGGGAAGAAACAGGATAAAAAATGGGGTTTTCAATCCTCTCAACCCACCCAAAACCCAAAACCCAAAACCCATCACCCCCAACTCCCCATAGGATAAAAGGAGGAAGAAACAGGATGAAAAATGGGGTTTTCAATCCTCACAACCCCCACCCAAAAACCCAAAACCCAAAACCCATCACCCCAACACCCCGAAGGATAAAAGGAGGAAGAAATAGGATGAAAAATGGGGTTTTCAATCCTCGCAACCCCCACCCAAAACCCAAAACCCAAAACCCAAAACCCATCACCCCCAACTTCCCAAAGGATAAAAGGAGGAAGAAATAGGATGAAAAATGGGGCTTTAAATCCTTGCAGCCCACCCAAAACCCAAAACCCATCACCCCCAACTCCCCTAAGGAAAAGGAGGAAAAATAGGTGAAAAATGGGGTTTTCCCGTCCTCACAACCCCCACCCAAAACCCAAGCACCCCTTCCCCCCCTTCAACCCAAAAGGTAAAAGGAGAAAAGAAATGGGTGGAAAAAATGGGGCTTTAAATCCTTGCAAAACCCCCACCCAAAAACCCCAAACCATCACCCCCCAAACTTCCCCATAGGAAAAGGGGAAAAAAGGAAAGGAAGAAAAACAAGGATAAAAATCTGGGTTTTTCAATCCTCGTAACCCCCCACCCCCCCCTTCCCCCCCCCCAAAACCCCAAAACCCCATCACCCCCCCAACTCCCCCAATAAGGATAAAAGGGGGAAGGAAAAATAGGACGAAAAAAATGGGGGTTTTCAAATTCCTCACAACCCACCCAAAACCCAAAAAACCCACACCCTCCCGGGCTCCCCATTGGATAAAAAGGAGAAAGAAAACAGGATAAAAAATGGGGTTTTAAATCCTCGAACCCCCCCCCCCACCCTCACCCCCCCCAAAACCCCAGCACCCACACCCCCCAAACCCCCACAGGAAAAAAGGAAGGAGAAAGGGGATGGAAAAATGGGGTTTTCAATCCTCACAACCCCCACCCAAAACCCAAAACCCATCACCCCCAACTCCCCATAGGATAAAAGGAGGAAGAAACAGGATGAAAAATGGGGTTTTCCAACCCACAACCCACCCCAAACCCAAAACCCAGCACCCCCAACTCCCCAAAGGATAAAAGGAGGGAAAAATGGATGAAAAATGGGGTTTCAATCCCCCCCCCCCACCCAAAAACCCAAAAACCCCATCCCCCCCAATCCCCATGGATAAAGGAGGAAAAAACAGGACAAAAATGGGGGTTTTTAAATCCTTGCAAAACCCACCCAAAAACCCCAAAACCCAGCACCCCCCAAACTCCCCATAGGATAAAAAGGAGGAAAAGAAAACAGGAATAAAAAGGGGTTTTTAAATCCTCACAAAACCCCCCCCCACCCCCACTCTCACCCCCCACCCAAAAACCCAAAACCCTCCACCCCCCAACATCCCAAAGGATAAAAAGGGGGAAGAAAACAGGAATTTGGAAAAATGGGGTTTTAAATCCTTGCAAACCCCCACCCCAAAACCCCAAAACCCCCAAAAACCCTCACCCCCAAACTCCCCAAAAGGAAAAAGGAGGAAAAAATGGGATTAAAAAGGGGGCCTTTCCAACCTTGCCCTTCCCCCCCCAAACCCAAAACCCAAAACCCATCACCCCAACACCCCAAAGGATAAAAGGAGGAAGAAATAGGATGAAAAATGGGGCTTTAAATCCTCGCAACCCCCACCCCCACCCCCACCCCCACCCAAAACCCAAAACCCATCACCCCCAACTCCCCGAAGGATAAAAGGAGGAAGAAATAGGATGAAAAATGGGGTTTTCAATCCTCACAACCCACCCAAAACCCAAAACCCATCACCCCAACTCCCCATAGGATAAAAGCAGGAAGAAATATGATGAAAAATGGGGTTTTCAATCCTCACAACCCACCCAAAACCCAAAACCCACCCAAAACCCATCACCCCCAACTCCCCATAGGATAAAAGGAGGAAGAAATAGGATGAAAAATGGGGTTTTCAATCCTCACAACCCCCACCCAAAACCCAAAATCCATCACCCCCATCACCCAAAAAAAAAGGAGGAAAGAAAAATAGGTTAAAAAAGGGGGTTTTAAATCCCTTGCAAATCCCCCCAAACCCAAAACCCCAAACCCAAAACCCATCACCCCCAACTCCCCATAGGATAAAAGGAGGAAGAAATAGGATGAAAAATGGGATTTAAATCCTTGGAACCCACCCAAAACCCAAAACCCAAAACCCAAAACCCCAAACCCATCACCCCCAACTCCCCATAGGATAAAAGGAGGAAGAAATAAGATGAAAAATGGGGTTTTCAATCCTCACAACCCACCCCCCACCCCCACCCCCACCCAGCACCCATCACCCATCACCCCCTCACCCGTCACCCTCAGCCAATGGGGGCTGAGACGTCGGGTGAAGAGGCCGCAATCTCCCAGCTCGCGGAAGAAGCGTTTGAGGGTGTTGGCCACGTCGTCCACGTGCTGCTGCCCCTCCTTGAGGCGCACGGCGCGGGCGTCGCGCCGCAGGGTCTGCAGCAGGGCCGTGGTCTTGGAGTTCTGCCCGCTTTTGCGGTAGATGCCCTCCGAGGTCAGCCCTGAAAAGGGAGGAAGGGGGAGAAGGGGGGGGAATTTGGGATTGGGGTTTGGGTGGGGGTTATTGGGATGGGGTTGGGATGGGTGGGATTGAGATGGAGGGGAAATTTGGGATGGAGGTTGGGATGGGGGTATTTGGGATGGGTGGGTTGGGACGAAGGGTTTGGTGGGTGGTGGGAATGGGATTTGGGGATTAATTTGGGTGGGATTGGGGTTGGTGGGGGGGGATGGGGGACCCCCCGAGGAAGGAATGGGGGGGCTGGGTGGGGAAGGGGTTTGGGTTTTGGGATTTGGGAGGGGATTGGGGAATTGGGGATTGGGGTGGGGTGGGATGGGGATGGGATGGGGTGAGGTTTGGGCTGGGTTGGGAATGGGATGGGTTTGGGGGAATTTGGGGCTGGGGGGGGATTGGGACCGGGGAGGGTTTGTGGATTTGGGAATGGGATGGGGTGGAGGGTTTGGGTGGATTGAATAGTGTTTTTTTGGGGTTGGTTGGGTTTGGGATGGGGTTTTATTTGGGTTTCGGGGGAATTTTGCAATGGGAACGGGGAGGGGATTTGGGGGTGGGATGGGTTGGGTGGGGATGGGATTGGTTGGGGTTTGGGATGGGTGGGGTGAAATTGGGGTGGGTTTGGGGTTTGGGTGGGTTGGGTGGGAATGGGATTTGGGGTTTGGGGTTGGGTTTGGGTTGGGCGGGAAAGGATGGGGGGGGGGGGGGGTTGGGCGGTTTTAGGGGGGATGGGTTTGGGTTTTGGATGGGTTTGACTGGGATGGGTGGGGGGGGTGGGCTGGGTTGGGGTGGGGGGGGTGGGGTGGGGTGGGTGGGGGATGGGGAATGGGGAAGGGGGCGGGGAGGGGATGGGTTTGGAAGGATTGGGGTGGGATTTGGGGTGGGGTGGATGGGATGGGGTGGGGAAGGGATGGGATGGGATGGAAGATGGGGATGGGGTGGGGAAAGGATGGGGGGATGAGTGGGGTTGGGATGGGGTTGGGATGGGGTGGGTGGGAGGGATTGGGGTAGGATGGGGTGGGGGGGGGGAGGGATGGGATGGGGTGGGGTGGGGTTGGGGTGGGGGGATGGGTGGGTGGGGTGAAGGATGGGGATGGGGCGGGTTTGGGATGGGATGGGATGAGGGATGGGGATGGGGATGGGATGGGGATGGGGATGGGATGGGGTGGGGTGGGATGGGGGGGATGGGTGGGGGGGGGGTGGGGTTTGGTGGGAGGGATTTTTTTTTGGGGGGGGGGGGGGGGGGGGGGGGGATTTGTTGGGATGGGGATGGGATGGGATGGGATTGGGGATGGGTTTTGGGGGGGGGGGCTTTTTTTTTTGGGGCCGGGGGGGGGGGGGGGGGGGAACCAATGGGAGGGGTGGGGAGGGAAAGGGATTTGGAGGGGGGGATGGGGTTAGCAAAAGGGAGGGTTTAAGCCGGGGTTGGGTTTTCCCCCCGGTAAGGGTACCGGCAAAAAGGAAATTCCCCAAAAATCCCCCCAAAATTGCCCCAAAACAAACAACTCCTTCGGAAGTCAAAGCTGTCGTTTCCCCCATGGGGAACCCCAAAGAGACCCTAAATATCCCCCCAAACTCAACACCCCCCCCTCGAGACTCAAGCTGCTCGTTTTTCCCCCATGGGGACCCCAAAGAGACCCCAAAAAACCCCCAAAGCCAAGCCCCCGACGCGGGCAGCCCCGTACCGCACTGCGTGATGTAATCGATGCAGCGATCCACCAGCACTGGGACGTCCCCTTCCGTCAGCTGCTGCTCTGCCAACGTGTCCCCGCCGCTTCCCGCTGCCTTCTGGATGGCCTGCAGCCAGCCCAGGAAGTCCAAGCGCCTCTCCCCGTGGATGTACAGAGTCCTGTGGGCAACCACGGGCTTCAAATCCCACCCCGGGGTACCAGCAAGGGTTCCTCAAGGGTTCCTCAAGGATCGTCTGAAAGTCCTCCAAGGGTTCCTCAAGGATCCTCCAAGGGTTCCTCAAAGGTTCCCCAAAGGTCCTCGAAAAGTTTCTCAAGGTTTCCCCAAGGATCCTCCAAAGGTCCTCCAAGGGTTCCCCAAGGATCCTCCAAGAGTTCCTCCAAGAGTTTCCCAAGGATCCTCAAGGGTTCCTCAAGGGTTGCCCAATGGTTCTCCAAGGATCCTTCAAAGGATCCCCAAAGGTTCCCCAAGGGTTTCCCGAGGGCTCCCCAGGGTCCTCCCAAAGGTTCTGCCAAGGGTTCCTCAAGGATCCTCCAAGAGGTTCCTTCAAGGTTTTCCTCAAGGGTTGCCCAAGAGTTCCGCAAAGGTTTCCTTGAGATTTCTTTGAATGTCCTCCAAGGGTTCCTCAAGGACCTCCAAGGGTTTCCTCAAAGGTTCCCCATTGGTTTCTCCAGTGGTTCCTCAAGGGTTCCCAAGGGTTCCCCAAAGGATCCCCAAAGGTCCTCCAAGAGTTTCCCAAGGATCCTCCGGGTTTCCTCAAGGGTTTTGCCCAATGGTTCTCCAAAGGTTTCGCCAAAGGGTTCCTCAAAGGTTCCCCAACCCAAAGGTCCCTCAAAAAGTTTCTTAAGGGTTCCCTCAAGGATCCCCCAAGGGTTCCCTTAAGGGTTTCCTCAAGGATCCTCCAAGAGTTTCCCGCAAAGGTTCCCCATTGGTTTCTCCTTGGTTCCCAAGGGTTTTCCCCAAGGGTTCCCCAAGGATCCTCCCCAGGTTTCCTCAAGGGGTTTCCACAAAAGGCTCCTCAAGGACCTCTGAGGTCCCCCAAGGGTTTCCTCCAAGGATCCTCCAAGGGTTCCTTAAAGGGTTCCCCAAGGGTTTCTCCAAGATCCTCCCAAAGGTCCTCCAAGATTCCCCAAGGATCCTCAAGGGGTTTCCTCAAGACTTTGCCCAATGGTTCTCCAAGGGTTTTCCCCAAAGGACCTTCAAAGGGTTCCGAAGGGTTCCTCAAAGGTTCTCCAAAGGTCTCGAAAAGTTTCTCAAGGGTTTCCCCAAGGTCCTCCAAGGGCTCCACAAAAGGCCTCCTCCCAAGGTCCTCGAAGGTCCTCCAAGGTTTTCCCCCAAAGATCCTTCGGGGTTCCCCAAAGGTTCTCCAAGGGGTTGCCCAATGAATCCTCCAAAGGTCCTCCAAGAGTTCCCCAAGGATCCCCCAAGGTTCCTCAAGGGTTTCTTCAAGGGTTTCCCCAACATCCCCCAAAGGTTTCCCAGGGGTTCCCCAAGGTCCTTCAAAACCATTCCTCCAAGGGTTTGTCCAAGGAACCTCCAAGGGTTTCCCCAAAGGGTTCCCCAAGGGTTTCCCAATGGTCCTCCAAAAGTCTGCCAAGGGTTCCCCAAGGATCCTCCAAGGGTTCCTCAAAGGTTCCACATTGGTTCTCCAGTGGTTCCTCAAGAGTTCCCCAAGGATCCCCCAAGGGTTCCTTAAGGGTTCCTCAAGGGTTGCCCAAGAGTTCCGCAAAGGTTCCTTGAGGATTCTCTGAATGTCCTCCAAGGGTTCCTCAAGGATCCTTCAAGGGTTCCTTAAATGTTCCCCAATGGTTCCCCAAGGATCCTCCAAAGGTCCTCCAAGAGTTTCCCAAGGATCCTCAAGGGTTCCTCAAGGGTTGCCCAGTGGTTCTCCAAGGATTCCCCAAGGATCCTCCAAGAGTTCCTCAAGGTTTCCTCAAGGGTTGCCCAAGAGTTCTGCAAAGGTTCCTTGAGGATCCTCTGAATGTCCTTCAAGGGTTCCTCAAGGATCCTCCAACGGTTCCTCAAAGGTTCCCCAAAGGTCCTCGAAAAGTTTCTCAAGGATTCCCCAAGGATCCTCCAAAGGTCCTCCAAGGGTTCCCCAAGGATCCTCCAAGAGTTCCTCAAAGGTTCCCCATTGGTTCTCCACTGGTTCCTCAAGGGTTCCCCAAGAGTTCCCCAAGGATCCTCCAAAGGTCCTCCAAGAGTTTCCCAAGGATCCTCAAGGGTTCCTCAAGGGTTGCCCAATGGTTCTCCAAGGATCCTTCAAAGGATCCCCAAAGGTTCCCCAAGGGTTCCTCGAGGGCTCCCCAGTGGTCCTCCAAAGGTCTGCCAAGGGTTCCTCAAGGATCCTCCAAGAGTTCTTCAAGGTTTCCTCAAGGGTTGCCCAAGAGTTTTGCAAAGGTTCCTTGAGGATCCTCTGAAAGTCCTCCAAGGGTTCCTCAAGGATCCTCCAAGGGTTCCTCAAAAGTTCCCCATTGGTTCTCCAGTGGTTCCTCAAGGGTTCCCCAAGGGTTCCCCAAGGATCCTCCAAAGGTCCTCCAAGAGTTCCCCAAGGATCCACAAGGGTTCCTCAAGGGTTGCCCAATGGTTCTCCAAAGGTTCCCCAAGGGTTCCTCAAAGGTTCCCCAAAGGTCCTCGAAAAGTTTCTTAAGGGTTCCTCAAGGATCCCCCAAGGGTTCCTTAAGGGTTCCTCAAGGATCCTCCAAGAGTTCCGCAAAGGTTCCCCATTGGTTCTCCAGTGGTTCCTCAAGGGTTCCCCAAGGGTTCCCCAAGGATCCTCCAAGGGTTCCTCAAGGGTTCCACAAAGGCTCCTCAAGGATCCTCTGAAGGTCCTCCAAGGGTTCCTCAAGGATCCTCGAAGGGTTCCTTAAAGGTTCCCCAAGGGTTCTCCAAGGATCCTCCAAAGGTCCTCCAAGAGTTCCCCAAGGATCCTCAAGGGTTCCTCAAGACTTGCCCAATGGTTCTCCAAGGGTTCCCCAAGGATCCTTCAAAGGTTCCCCAGGGTTCCTCAAAGGTTCTCCAAAGGTCCTCGAAAAGTTTCTCAAGGGTTCCCCAAGGATCCTCCAAGGGCTCCACAAAGGCTCCTCAAGGATCCTCTGAAGGTCCTCCAAGGGTTCCCCAAAGATCCTTCGAGGGTTCCCCAAAGGTTCTCCAAGGGTTGCCCAATGATCCTCCAAAGGTCCTCCAAGAGTTCCCCAAGGATCCCCCAAGGATTCCTCAAGGGTTTCTCAAGGGTTCCCCAACGATCCTCCAAGGGTTCCTCAGGGGTTCCCCAAGGATCCTTCAAAGATTCCTCCAAGGGTTGTCCAAGGATCCTCCAAGGGTTCCCCAAGGGTTCCTCAAAGGTTCCCCAAAGGTCTGCCAAGGATTCCCCAAGGATCCTCCATGGGTTCCTCAAAGATTCCCCAAGGATCCTCCAAGGGTTCCTCAAGGGTTTCTCAAGGGTTCTCCAAGGTTCCCCAAGGATCCTCCAAGGGTTCCTCAGGGGTTCCCCAAGGATCCTTCAAAGATTCCTCCAAGGGTTGTCCAAGGATCCTCCAAAGGTTCCCCAACGGTTCTCCAAGGCTTCCTCCAGGGTTCCTCCAGGCTTCTCCATGGATTCCCTCAGGTTTCCCCAAAGGTTCCCCCAAAAGTGCTACCCCAGATTTCCCCATGGCCCCCCAAGATTTCCCCCCCCAGCTCCCCCGTGGGAGATGCACCCAGCCAGTCTGCCGTCAGCTTTACCTCCTCCTCTCCACCAGCACCAGCACCTCGTTGTCCCCTTGGATGGCTGCAAGAAAAGTGTGGGGACCCATCAGGAGCCTCCAACTCCATCCTGGGCCGAGCGAGAGGACGGAGAACCGAACGTGGACCCCCACCCCTCCCACTGCACGCCTCACACCAACCCCTTTGCAAGACCACCCCCGGGACCCCTCCCCAATCGCTTACACAGCTCCTGCAGCTTCCTCAGCTGCACGGCCTCCTGCCTCTGGCCATCCCTGGAGCAGACGTGGAGCGTGGAACCCACCAGAGCAAACCAGCCCTCCTCGGGGCGCTCCAGGCTCAGCCCCCCTTTGTACATCAGCCTCCCGAGTCGCTCGAAGTCGTGGCCCAAAAGCTCCTCGGCGCAGGGTGGGATGAAGGACTTTTGGGGAGAGGATGGGGGGGTAGGAGGGGGGTCAGAGGAGCCCCCAGCCCCAATCGCTGGCCCCCCAGGTTGGAGAGCAGCTCCTACCTTGGCGAGGGAGCGCAGCCAATCGCGGGCGCCGTCGGCGTTGTCCAACCCGAAGAGGTAGAGCCTCTCCGACTCGATGTAGACCTCAAACGTGAACTCGATGCTGGGGGGGAGGGAAAGGGGCCAGTGTGGGGTCAGATTCGGGGATCCCATGGGTCCCTTCCGATGGTGGGAGTCCCCACATGCCCCGTGTTGGTTGGGTTCCTTCCGATTGGGGATCTCTCCATCGTATCCCATAATTTTATGGAGATGATGGGTGGGTCCTCCCAGTTTGGGGTCAGATTTGGGGGTCCTATGGGTCCCTTCAAGTTGGGGATGTCCCAAAATATCCCATAATTTTACATTGGTGATGGTTGGTTCCTCCCAGTTTGGGGTCAGATTTGGGGATCCTAAGGTTCCCTTCCAATTGGGGATGTCCCACAAGTATCCCATAATTTTACGCAGATGATGGTTGGGTCCTCTCAGTTTGGGGTCACATTTGGGGATCCTACGGGTCCCTTCCAACTGGGGATGTCCCATAAAATCCCATAATTTTATGCAGATGATGGGTGGGTCCTCCCAGTTTGGGGTCAGATTTGGGGATCCTACGGTTCCCTTCCAACTGGGGATGTCTCACAATATCCCATAATTTTACGCCAGTGATGGTTGGGTCCTCCCAGTTTGGGGTCAGATTTCGGGATCCTATGGTTCCCTTCCAATTGGGGATGTCCCACAATATCCCATAATTTTACACCGGTGATGGTTGGGTCCTCCAACATGGGGTCGATGGGATCTGCGGGATCCCTCTGAGTGGGTGCACCATCCCATGATTTACAGGTTGGATGGTCCCACCACTGGATTCCCAAAATATCATATTTTACACTAGACAATGTCAGTTGGTCCTCCAACGATGGGGACAGATTTTCGGGATCCTATAGGTTCCCTTTCAACGTTGGGGATGTCCCACAAGATCCCATAATTTTACACCGGTGATGGTTGGGTCCTCCAACATGGGGTCAGATTTGGGGATCCTGCGGGTCCCTTCTGATGGTGGGTGACACAGAATCCCATGATTTTACACCAGTGTTGGTTGGGTCCCTTCCAACTGGGGATGTCCCAAAATATCCCATCATTTTACACAGACAATGGTTGGGTCCTCCAACGTGGGGACAGATTTTGGGATCCTATGGTTCCCTTTCAGTTGGGGATGTCCCACAGTATCCCATAATTTTACACCGGTGATGGTTGGGTCCTCCAACATGGGGACAGATTTTGGGATCCCATGACTCCCTTCCAATCACGGATATCCCATCATATCCCCCAATTTTACGCAGATGATGGGTGGGTCCTCCCAGTTTGGGGTCAGATTTGGGGATCCTACGGGTCCCTTCCAATTGGGGATGTCCCATAAAATCCCATAATTTTATGCAGATGATGGTTGGGTCCTCCCAGTTTGGGGTCAGATTTGGGGATCCTATGGGTTCCTTCCAGTTGGGAATGTTCCACAAGATCCCATAATTTTACACTGGTGTCTGTTGGATCCTCCAACATGGGGTCAGATTTCGGGATCCTACAGTTCCCTTCCAACTGGGGATGTCCCACAAGATCCCAGAATTTTACACCGGTGATGGTTGGGTCCTCCAACATGGGGTCAGATTTGGGGATCCTGCGGGTCCCTTCTGATGGTGGGTGACACAGAATCCCATGATTTTACACCAGTGTTGGTTGGGTCCCTTCCAACTGGGGATGTCCCAAAATATCCCAAAATTTTACACAGATGGTGGTTGGATCTTCCCAGTTTGGGGTCAGATTTCGGGATCCTATGGGTCCCTTCCAACTGGGGATGTCCCATAAAATCCCATCATTTTACACAGATGATGGGTGGGTCCTCCCAGTTTGGGGTCAGATTTGGGGATCCCATGACTCCCTTCCATTTGGGAATATCCCATCGTATCCCATAATTTTATGCAGATGATGGTGGGGTCCTCCCAGTTTGGGGTCAGATTTGGGGATCCTACGGGTCCCTTCCAACTGGGGATGTCCCACAATATCCCATAATTTTACACTGGTGTCGGTTGGATCCTCCAACATGGGGACAGATTTTGGGATCCTACAGTTCCCTTCCAATGGGGGATGCCCCACAATATCCCAGAATTTTACACCGGTGATGGTGGGATCCTCCCAGTTTTGGGGTCAGATTTGGGATCCCATGTCTCCCTTCCAATTGGGGATCCCCCACAACACCCCACATTCCATGACTTCCCTCCCGTGCCGGTCGGATCCCCCCAATGACCCCAAAGCTTTGGGACCCCTCGTGCCCCCCAACACCGTGATGGGAACCCAAGACCTCAGCAATAGGATAAATCCCTCAGAAGGTGCCGGGGTGGGAGGGCCGTTATTTTGGGGGTGGCAGTGGGGGTCCCCAGCCGTACCCGTGGCTGTGGGGCGGGTTGTTGACCAGGCAGACGATTTCAGCCGCCTTGATCTCGCCGTTGGGCGCCGCGTTGCGGTCGTTCTCGTAGTAGCTGAGGACGCCGTCCTGCAGCGCGCACCACCGCCGGCTGAACTCTGCGTGCCGATGCCAATGGGGGTCACCCATGGCCACCCGTGGCCACCCCAGGCCACTCGAGGCCACCCACGATCACCTCGGGTCACCCACGGACAACCAAGGCCACCCAAGGCCAACCGTTATCACCTCGGGTCACCCATGGCCACACACGGCCATCTGAGGGCACCCAAGGCCACCCATGGCCACCCAAGGCTACCCATGGCCACCCATGATCACCTGGGGTCACCCATGGCCACCCAAGGCCATCTGGAGCCACTTAAGGCCACCCATGGCCACCTAAGTCCACTCTTGGCCACTCATGGCCACCCATGGTCACCCAAGGCCACCCAAGGCCAACCGTGATCACCTTGGGTCACCCATGGCCACACACAGCCAACCAAGGCCATCAATGGCCACCCATGATCACCTCGGGTCGCTCATAGTCACCCAAGGCCACCCATGGCCACCCAAGGCCATCCGGGGGCACCCAAGGCCACCCATGGCCACCCATGATCACCTGGGGTCACCCATGGCCACCCAAGGCCATCTGGAGTCACTTAAGGCCACCCATGGCCACCTAAGTCCACTTTTGGCCACTCATGGCCACCCAAGGCCACCCAAGGCCAACCGTGATCACCTCAGGTCACCCATGGCCACACACGGCCAACCAAGGCCATCAATGGCCACCCACGATCACCTCGGTTCGCTCATAGTCACCCAAGGCCACCCATGGTCACCCAAGGCCATCTGAAGGCACCCAAGGCCACCCATGGCCACCCATGATCACCTGGGGTCACCCATGGCCACCCAAGGCCATCTGGAGTCACTTAAGGCCACCCATGGCCACCTAAGTCCACTCTTGGCCACTCATGGCCACCCAAGGCCACCCAAGGCCAACCATGATCACCTCGGGTCACCCATGGCCACCGACAGCCACCCAAGACCATCAACGGCCACCCATGATCATCTCGGGTCACTCATAGCCACCCAAGGCCACCCATGGCCATCCATGACCACCAATGGCCACCCATGATCACCTAGGGCCACTCATGGCCACCTAAGGCCACCCAAGGCCACCCATGACCACCAATGGCCACCCAGGACCACCAATGGCCACCCAAACTCCCCCCCGGGACCCCCACCCCATCCCACATCTCACCCCCACCCCCCATCAGGACCACACCAAACCCCCAGCCCCCGTCCCCCCAAAAAAAAACCCAAGCAAACACCCGCTTCCCTCTCCCCCATCACCCTTTTTTTTTAGGGGGGGGGGGGAGCTCAAAGCCCCCACCCCCTTTTTCACGGACCCCCCCCCCCCATTTACCTTCCAGACCCCTCCTCTCGCTGTGGGGTTTTGCCACGGACGGGGTTTTGTAGAGGAAGCCGCAGTGGGTGACGCAGGGCAGCGGCTCTGTGTAGGGTTCCTCCGCGCCGCCCCACAAATCTGGGCAGGGGGGCTCTGAGCAAACCAAAGGGGGGGGGATATGGGGTGGGAAAAGGGGGAGCGGCCCCTAGAAACCCCCCCCCACACCAAATCTTCTGCCAGGACCCCGAAACAAGGGGGTATTTGGGGATCCACACCCCATAACCCTACTATGGGGCAGAAAACCCCATAGGGACCCCAACCCCATATCTCTTATTATGGGGCAGAAAACCCCCATAGCGGACCCCAAACCCATATCCCTTATTATGGGGCAGGAAAACCCCATAGGGACCCGAACCCAAGGGGAACCCCATAGAGACCCCAACCCCATATCCCTTATTATGGGGCAGAAATCCCCCATAGGGGACCCCGACCCCACATTTAGGGCAGGAAAACCCCATAGAGACCCCAACCCCATTTCCCCAGCTATGGGGCATCAAAACCCCATAGGGACCACAACCCCAAATCCCCTTTACTGGGACAGCAAAACCCCATAAGGACCCCAACCCAAGGGGACTCTCATACAGACCCCAACCCCATATCCCTTATTATGGGGCAGAAAACCCCATAAGGACCCCAACCCCATATCCCTACATACGGGACAGAAAACCCCATAGGGTCCCCAATCCCATATCCCCAGCTATGGGGCAGCAAAACCCCATAGGGACACCAACCCAGGTGGGGACATTTGGGGACCCCGACCCCACATTTAGGGACAGCAAAACCCCATAGGGACCCCAACCCCATACCCTTATTATGGGGCAGCAAAACCCCATAAGGACCCCAACCCCATATCCCTAAATACAGGGCAGAAAACCCCATAGGGACCCCAACCCCATATCCCCAGCTATGGGGCAGCAAAACCCCATAAGGACCCAAACCCAAGGGGACATTTGGGGACCCCAACCCCACATTTAGGGCAGCAAAACCCCATAGGGACCCCAACCCCATATCCCTAAATATGGGGCAGCAAAACCCCATAGGGACCCCAACCCCAAATCCCCTTTACTGGGACAAGAAAACCCCATAGGGACCCCAACGCAGGTGGGGACATTTGGGGACCCCAACCCCTCATTTAGGGCAGCAAAACCCCATAGGGACCCCAACCCCAAATCCCCTTTACTGGGACAGCAAAACCCCATAAGGACCCCAACCCAAGGGGAACCCCATAGAGACCCCAACCCCATAACCCTACTATGGGGCAGCAAAACCCCATAGGGACCCCAACCCAGGTGGGAACATTTGGGGACCCCGACCCCACATTTAGGGCAGCAGAACCCCACAGGGACCCCAACAGATTTCCCCTATGGGACGGCAAAACCCCATAGGGACCCCAACCCAAGGGAACCCCCATAGAGACCCCAACCCCATATCCCTTATTATGGGGCAGCAAAACCCCATAGGGGACCCCAAACCCACATTTAGGGCAGCAAAACCCCATAAGGACCCCAACCCAAGGGGATATTTGGGGACCCCAACCCCACATTTAGGGCAGCAAAATCCCATAGGGACCCCAACCCCATTTCCCCTGTGGAGCAGCAAAACCCCATAGGGGACCCCAACCCAAATCCCCTTTACTGGGATAAGAAAACCCCATAGGGACCCCAACCCCATATCCCTTATTATGGGACAGCAAAACCCCATAAGGACCCAAACCCTAGGGGACATTTGGGGACCCCAACCCCACATTTAGGGCAGCAAAACCCCATAGGAACCCCAACCCCATACCCTTATTATGGGGCAGCAAAACCCCATAAGGACCCAGACCCAGGTGGGGACGTTTGCGGACCCCAAACCCACATTTAGGGCAGCAAAACCCCATAGGGACCCCAACCCCATTTCCCCTATGGGACGGCAGAAAACCCCATAGGAACCCCAACCCAAGGGAACCCCCATAGAGATCCCAACCCCATATCCATTATTATGGGGCAGCAAAACCCCATAAGGACCCCAACCCAGGTGGGGACTTTGGGGACCCCAACCCCACATTTAGGGCAGCAAAACCCCACAGGTACCCCAACCCCATATCTCCTATGGGACGGCAAAACCCCATAGGGACCCCAACCCCATATCCCTTATTATGGGCCATCAAAACCCCATAGGGACCCAAACCCAAGGGGAACCCCATAGAGACCCCAACCCCATAACCTTATTATGGCCCATCAAAACCCCATAGATGTCCCGTAACCGAACACAACCACCAGGGACCCGGCAGGGGATTTAGGGTCGGCTTTGGGGTTTTGTTCCCTTACCCGAGGTGAGGTTGTGTTGTAGGAATTCCATCTGCAACCTCTGGCCGCTCCTCCGGGCCAGCGCCAATGGGGTCGGGCATTCGGGATCCCCTGTAGGGCAGCGCGCCTCGGCCCCACAAAATAATAGGGCCTGCGTCTCGGCCACGTCGCTGCTGGTGACGGCCATACAAAGAGCCTGGGGGGGGGAGGGGGGGGAAGGGGGAAGGAATTTATGGGGTTTGTAGGGTGGGAGGTGAGAGGGGAGGGGGGGTTTGTAGGGTCGGGAGCGGTTGTAGGGTCGGGATTTGGGATGGAAGGGGGAAGGAAGTTTGGAATGGAGGAATGGGGTGAAGTCACGGAGCGGGGCGGGACGGACGGAACGGGACGGACAAACAACCCTACAGCGCCACGGGCTGGGCTGCGGGGAGGGGAAACCCTATAATGGGGAAACCCTATAATGGGGAAACCCTATAACACAGCCAGGGGTGGGGGAGAAACCCTATAACTGAGGAAGGAATGGGGAGAAACCCTATAACTCAGGCAGGAATGGGGGGGGATCCTATAAACCAGACAGGGATGGGGGGAAACCCTATAAATGAGGCAGGAGTGGGGGGGACCATTCCTATTAAACCAGCAAGGGATGGGTGAAGAAACCCTATACCTGAGTAAGGATTTGGGGGGGAAGGAAAACCCTATAACTGAGACAGGATGGGGAGAAATCCTATAACTCAGGCAGGAATGGGGGGGGGATCCTATAAACCAGCCAGGGATGGGGAGAAACCCTATAACTCAGGCAGGAATGGGGGGGGACCCGGAAAAGGGAAACCCTAATAAACCAGACCGGGATGGGGAGAAGAGAAACCCCTCATAAACCAGCACATGGCTGGGGGGCAACACCCTTATATGAGGCCGGGATGGGGAGAGGAGAAACCCTATAAACAGCCCTGAATGGGGCGACGAAATCCTATAACCCAGCCAGGGGTGGGGGGGAAACCCTATAAATGAGGGAGGGATGGGGAGAAACCCTATAAATGAGGTAGGGATGGGGAGAAACCCTATAAATGAGGCAGGGATGGGGAGAAACCCTATAAACCAGCCAGGGATGGGGGGAGAAACCCTATAACTGAGAAAGGAATGGGGAAAAACCCTATAACTGAGTAAGGATTGGGGGAGGAAACCCTATAACTGAGGCAGGGATGGGGAGAAACCCTATAAACCAGCCAGGAATGGGGAGAAACCCTATAAACCAGCCAGGGATGGGGAGAAAAGAACCCCTATAAACAGCGGCGGGGTCGGGGGGGGCGAAAACCCTCTAAAACCCGACAGGATCAGGGGAGGAAGAACCCTTAACTGCGGACGGAAATGTGGAAGGGAAAACCCTATAACTGAGGACGGGTGGGGCGATGGGGTTGAACCCTATAACTGAGGCAGGAGTGGGGGAGAAACCCTATAAACCAGCCAGGAATGGGGGGAAACCCTATAACTGAGTAAGGATTGGGGGGGAAACCCTATAACTGAGACAGGGATGGGGAGAAACCCTATAAGTGAGCTATGAAGGGGGAGAAATCCTATAACTGAAGCAGGGATTGGGGGGAAACCCTATAAACCAGCCAGGGATGGGGGGAGAAACCCTATAACTAAGGCAGTGATGGGGGGGAAACCCTATAAAGGAGTAGGAATGGGGGGGAAATCCTATAACTGAGGCAGGGATGGGGAGAAACCTATAACTGCGCTCATGAGTGGGGGGAGGAGGAACACCCTAATACACTGAGGCAGGGTGGGGGGAAAACCCTATATTTTACACCAGCCAGGAAATGGGGAGAAACCCTATAACCCAGCCAGGATTGGGGGGGGAAATCCTATAACTGAGGCAGGAATGGGGGAGAAACCCTATAAGTGAGTCGAATGGGGGGAAATCCTATAACTGAAACAGGGATGGGGGGGAAACCCTACAAAGCAGCCAGGAATGGGGGGAAACCCTAAAACTGAGTAAGGATTGGGGGGGAAAACCCTATAACTGAGGCAGGGATGGGGGTAGAAACCCTATAAATGAGGCAGGAGTGGGGGGAAACCCTAAAAAGGAGCCTGGGCATGGGGAAGGAAGAGAAAAGCAGAGCAGAAACCCCAAAAAACTGAGGCCTGTGGAATGGGGAACCCTATAAACATCGCCAGGGAGGGGGGAGAATATGGAAAGAGAGAAACCCTATAAACCAGACAGGACTGGGGGGGAAACCCTATAACTGAGACAGGGATGGGGAGAAACCCTATAACTGAGCTATGAGTGGGGGGGGAAACCCTATAACTGAGGCAGGAGAGTGGGAAAACCCTAAAAAGGAGCCAGGAATGGGGAGAAACCCTATAAATGAGGCAGGGATGCGGAGAAACCCTATAACTGAGGCAGGGATGGGGGGGAAACCCTACAAAGCAGCCAGGAATGGGGAGAAACCCTATAACCGACTTATGGGGCTTGGGGAGGGTCCCGGGGGTCAAACCCTACTCCACCATTTATGGGGGGGCTTGGGGGCGCGTGGGTCAAACCTAGATCCAACCCCATTGATGGGAGCTTTCCTGGTGATGCTTGGGGAGTTTTGGGTCTCACTGGTTTTCGGGGTCCCCGACCCCATAGAGGGGGTCAAGTCAATTTATTAGGGTTTGGGGGGGGACCCGGGGGGTCACCCCTAAATCCCACCATTAATGGGGGCTTGGGGTGGGGGTCAACCCTACTATCCACACCCATTGATGGGAGCCCCGTGGTGCTGCTTGGGGACTGCTTTGGGGTCTCGCTGGTTTTCGGGTCCTCGGATCCATATGAGGGGGTCAGGTCGACTTATAGGATTTAGGGGGGGGCAACCCTATATCCAACCCATTAATGGGGGATTTGGGGTGGGGGGCAACCCTATATCCAACCCCATTGATGGGAGCACCGTGGTGATCCTTGGGGACTTTTTGGGGTCTTGCTCCGCTGTGCGGGTTCTCCGACCCCATAAAGGGGGTCAGATCGACTTATAGGATTTAGGGGGGGCTCAGGTCGGTTCAACCCTATATCCAACCCATTTATGGGGGGATTTGGGGTGGGGGGTCAACCCTATATCCAACCCCATTGATGGGAGCCACCCGGTGATGCTTGGGGACGTTTTGGGGTCTCGCTGGGTTGTGTGGGTTCCCCAACCCCATAAAGGGGATCAGGTCGACTTATAGGGTTTGGGGGGGACTCAGATTGGTTCAACCCTATATCCAACCCATTAATGGGGGCTTTTGGGGTGGGGGGTCAAACCCTATATCCAACCCCATTGATGGGAACCCCTCGGTGATGCTTGGGGACGTTTTGGGGTCTCGCTGGGTTTTCTGGGTTCTCATACCCCATAGAGGGGGTCAAGTCAACTTATAGGATTTAGGTGGGGTCCAGGGGGGGTCAACCCTATATCCAAGCCATTAATGGGGGCTTTTGGGGTGGGGGGCAGCCCTATATCCAACCCCTTTGATAGGAGCCCTGTGGTGATGTTTAGGGACATTTTGGGGTCTCGCTGGGTTGTGTGGGTCCTCCGACCCCATAAAGGGGGTCAAATGGACTTATAGGATTTAGGGGGGGGGTCAGAAGGGTCAACCCTATATCCAACCCATTAATGGGGGATTTGGGGTGGGGGTCAACCCTATATCCAACCCCATTGATGGGAGCTCCGTGGTGATGCTTGGGGACGTTTTGGGGTCTCGTTGGGTTTTCTGGGTCCTCCGACCCCATAGAGGGGGTCAAGTCAACTTATAGGGTTTGGGGGAAGTTGACGGGGGGCAACCCTATATCCAACCCATTAATGGGGTTTTTTGGGGTCAGAGGCAACCCTATATCCAACCCCATTGTTGGGAGCTTCATGGTGATGCCTGAGGACGTTTTGGGGTCTCACTGGGTTTTCTGGGTTCTCCGACCCCATAGAGGGGGTCAGGTCGACTTATAGGGTTTGGAGGGGGTGTCAGAAGGGTCAACCCTATATCCATCCCATTAATGGGGGATTTGGGGTGCGGGTCAACCCTATATCCAACCCCATTGATGGGAGCTTCATGGTGATGCTTGGGGACGTTTTGGGGTCTCGCTGGGTTTTCTGGGTTCTCTGACCCCATAGATGGGGTCAGGTTGACTTATAGGATTTAGGGGGGGGTCCGGGGGGTTCAACCCTATATCCAACCCATTTATGGGGGATTTGGGGTGGGGTCAACCCTATATCCAACCCCATTGATGGGAGCACCCTGGTGATGCTTGGGGACGTTTTGGGGTCTTGCTGGGTTTTCTGGGTTCGCTGACCTCGTAGATGGGCTCAGATTGACTTATAGGGTTTGGGGGACGGTCCGGGGGGGGCAACCCTATATCCAACCCATTTATGGGGTTTTTGGGGTCAGAGGCAACCCTATATCCAACCCCATTGATGGGAGCACCCTGGTGATGCTTGGGGACGTTTTGGGGGTTCCCCCTTTTCTGGGGTTCG
>JADANK010000952.1:0-10786 GCA_021292215.1 Lophura nycthemera
GCCCTTTCCCGTTCGTCCCCTTGCGGCTTTTTCCCTGCGTCTTTATTTTCTTACCTTGCGTCGCCTTTTTCCCGTTCATGCTTTCCTTCCGTCCCTTTCTTACCATTCCTGCTTTCCCTTGCGTCGCCTTTCTTCCCTGCGTCGCCTTTCTTCCTTGCGTTGCCTTTCTTCCCTTGCGTCGCCTTTTCTTCTCATTCCTGCTTTACCTTGCGTCGCCTTGCTCCCGTTCGTTGCTTCCTTGCGTCGCATTTCTTCCCTTGCGTCGCCTTTTTCCCGTTACACTTTCCCTTGCGTCCGACTTTCTTTTCGTGCGTTGCCTTTTTCCCGTTCCTGCTTTCCCTTGCGTCGCCTTCCTTCCCTTGCGTCGCCTTATTTCCCTTGTGTCGTCCTTCTTCCCATTCCTGCTTTCCCTTGCGTCGCCTTTCTTCCCTTGCGTCGCCTTTCTTCCCGATCCTGCTTTCCCGTGCGTACCGTTTCTTCCCTTGCGTGGCCTTTCTTACAGTTCCTGCTTTCCCTTGCGCCGCCTTTCTTCCCTTGCGTCGCCTTTCTTCCCTTGCGTCGCCTTTCTTCTCATTCCTTCTCTCCCTTGCGTCACCTTCCTTCTCGTTCTGGCTTTCCCTTGCGTCGCCTTTCTTCGCCTGCGTAGCCGTTCTTCCCTAGCATCGCCTTTCTTCCGTCGCATCGCCTTTCTTCCCGTTCCCGCTATCCCTTGCGTCGCCTTTCTTCCCTTGCGTCTCCTTTCTTCCCGTTCATGCTTTCCCTTGCGTCGCCATTCTTCTCATTCCAGCTTGCCCTTGCGTCGTCTTGCTTCCCTTGCGACGCCTTTCTTCCCTTGCTCCGTCTTTCTTGTCTTGCGTCGCCTTTCTTCCAGTTCATGCTTTCCCTTGCGTCGCCTTTCTTCCCTTGCGTCGCCTTTCTTCTCGTTGCTGCTTCCCCTTGCTTCGCCTTTCTTCCCTTGCATCACCTTTCTTCCCGTTCCTGCTTTCCCTTGCGTCGCCTTTCTTCCCTTGCGTCGCCTATCTTCCCGTTCCTGCTTTCCCTTGCATCCCCTTCTTAACGTTCCTACTTCCCCTTGCGTCGCCCTTCTTCCCTTGCGTCGCCTTTCTTCCCTTTCCTGCTTTCCCTTGCGTCGCCTTACATCCCGTTGCTTTTTTGTCTAGCGTCGCCTTTCTTCTGGTGCGTTGCCTTATTAGCCGTTCCTGCTTTCCCTGGCGTCGCCATTCTTCCCTTGCTTTGCCTTTCTTCTCATTCCTGCTTTCCCTTGCATCGCCTTTCCTCCCTCGCGTCGCCTTTCTTCCAGTTCCTGCATTCCTTTCCGTCGCCTTTCATCCCGTTCCTGTGTTCCCTTCCGTCGCCTTTCTACCCATTCCTGCTTTCTCTTGCGTCGCCTTTCTTCCCGTTCCTGCTTTCCCTTCCATCGCCTTTCTTCCCTTGCTTCGCCTTTCTTCCCGTTCTGATTCCCTTTGTCGCCTTTCTTCCAGTTCCTGCTTTTCCTTGCGTCGCCTTTCTCCGTTTCCTGCTTTCCCTTGCGTCACTTTCTTCCCAGCATCGCCTTCCTTCCTGTCCTGCTTTCCCTTGCGCCGCCTTTCTTTCCTTGCCGTCGCCATTCTTTCCGGTTCCTGCGATCCCTTGCGTCGCTTTCTCCCGTTCCTACTTTCTTCCTTCGACTTCTTTCCGTGCGCCGCCTTTCTTTGCGTTCCTGCTTTCACTTGCGTCGCCTTCTTCGCTTGCGTCGCCTTTCTTCGCTTTGCGACGCCCTTTCTTCCCTGCATCGCCTTCTTCCGTCCTGCTTAAACCTTGCTCCGCCTTTCTTCTCATTCCGCTTTCCCTTCTGAAGCCTTACTTCCCGTTTCTGCTTTCTCTTGCGTCGCCTTTTTCCTCACGTCGCCCTTCCTTGAAGTTCCTGCCTCCCTTGCGCCACCTTTTCTTCTCCTGCGTCGCCTTTCTTGCTCTTGCCTTGCCTTTTTTCCCCTCTGCTTTCCGTGCGTCGCCTTATTCCTTCTTCGCCTTCCTTCCCGTGCGTCGCCATTCCTCCCGTTCCTGCTTTACGTGCGTCGCTTTCTTCCCTTGCGTCGCCTTTCTTCACGTCCTTTGCTTTCTCTTGCGTCGCCTTTCTTCCGTTCCTCCTTTCCCTTGCATCGCCTTTTCTTCCCTTCCGTCGCCTCTCTTTCTTCCGGTTCCTGCGTTCCCTTGCGTCGCCTTTTTCTTCCCGTTCGGCGTTTTCTTTGCATCGCCCTTTCCTTCCTTGCGGTCACTTTCTTCCCTCTTCCTGCTTTCCCGTGCGTCGCCTTCTCTTCCCTGCAATCGCCTTCTTCCTAAGCATCGCCTTCTTCCCATTCCTGCTTTCCCTTGCCTAGCCCTCTACCATTGCGTCGCCTTTTTTACCATTTCCTGCTTTCCCTTGCGTCACCGTCCTTGCAGTTCCAGCTTTCCCTTGCATCGTTTTCCTCCCATCCGGGCTTACCCTTGTGTCAGCTTTCGTCTCTTCCTGCATTTCCCGTGCGTCGCCTTTGTTCCCGCGCCTGCTTTCCCTGCGTCACCTTTCTTCTCGTTTCCTGCTTTCCTATGCGTGCCTTTCCTCCCGTTCCTACTCTCCCTTGCTTCGACCTTCTTTCCGTGCGTCGCCTTGCTTTCTTTCCTGCTTTCCCTTGCGTCGCCTCTTCGCCTTGCGTAGCCGTTCTTCCCTTGCATCGCCTTTATTACCTTTTGTCCTTTCCCATGCGTCGCCCAAACATCCCGTTCCTTTTTTATTCTTGCGTCCCTTCTTCCTTGCCGTCGCCTTTCTTCCAATTTCCTGCTTTCCCGCATGCTCTTTCTTCTCAATCTGCTTGCTTGCGCGCCTTCCTTCCCTTGTGACGCCTTTTTCTTCCTTGCGTCGCTTTCTTCCCTTGCATCGGCTTCTTCCCGTTCGGCTTTCCCTGCGTCGCATTCTTCCATGCGTCGTATTTCTACCTTTGGTCGCCTTTCTTTCCCGTTCATGCTTTCCCTCGTGCCTTCTTACCCATTCTCTTCCCTTGCGTCGCCTTTTTCCCTTGCGTCGCCTTCTTCCCTTGCGTTTGCCTTTCTTCCCTTGCGTGCCTTTCTTTCTCATTCCGCTTTACCGTTGCGTCGCCTTGCTTCCCGTTCGTGCTTTCCCTTGCGTCGCCATTCTTCCCTTGCGTCGCCTTTCTTCCGTTACTTACTTTCCCTTGCGTCGACTTTCTTCTTCGTTGTGGTGCGTCGCTTTCTTCCCGTTCTCCTGCTTTCCCTTGACGTCGCTTCTTCCCTGCGTCGCCTATTTCCCTTGTGTCGTTCCTTTTCCCATCCTGCCTTTCCCTTGCGTCGCCTCTTCTTCCCTTGCGTCGCCTTTCTTTCCCGATCTGCTTCCCGTGGTACCGTTTCTTCCCCTTGCGTGGCCTTTCTACAGTTCCTGCTTTCCATTGCGCCGCCTTTCTTCCCTGCGTCGCCTCTTTCTTCCTTGCGCGCCTTTTTTCTCATTCCTTCTCTCCCTGCGTAACCTTCCTTCTCGTTATGGCTTTCCCTTGCGTCGCCTTTCTTCGCCTATGGCGTAGCCGTTCTTCCCTAGCATCGCCTTTTTCCGTCGCATCGCCCTTTCTTCCCCCGTTCCCGCTATCCCTTGCGTCGCCTTTCTTCCCTTGCGTCTCCTTTCTTTCCGTTCATGCTTTCCTTGCGTCGCATTCTTCTTCATTCAGCTTGCCCTTGCGTCGTTCTTGCTTCCCTTGCGACGCCTTTCTTCCCTTGCCTCCGTCTTTCTTGTCTGCGTCGCCTTTCTTCCAGTTATGCTTTTCCTTGCGTCGCCCTTTCTTCCCTTGCGTCGCCTTTCTTCCCGATTCCTGCTTTCCCTTTGCGTCGCCTTCTTCCCGTTTCTGCTTTTCCCGTGCGTACAGTTTCTTCCCTGCGTGGCTTTCTTTACAGATCCGGCTTTCCCTTGCGCCTCCTTTATTCCCTTGGTAGGCTTTCTTCCCTTGCGTTCCTTTCTTACCGTCCTCCTTTCCCTTGCAACGCCTTTCTTCCCCTTCCTGCTTACCCTTTTCTTTCGCCTTTCTTCTCGTTTTCCTTTGCTTTTCCCTTCTTACGCCTTACTTCCCGTTTTGCTTTGTCTTGCGCACCTTTCCCCTTGCGTCCCAACCCTTTCTTCTCATCCTGCTTTCCCTTGCGTCGCCTTTTTCCCTTCCCCTTTTTTTTTCCCCTTTTTTGCCGTGGCCTTTTTCCTTCCCGTTCCTGCTTTCCCTTGCGCGCCTTTTTACCCCTTCCGTCGCTTTTTTTTACCCCTCCTGCTTTCCCTTTTGCGTCGCCTTTCTTCCCTTGCGTCGCTTTCTTCCCGTTCCTACTTTCCTTGCGTCGTCTTCCTTTCCGTGCGGGGCATTTCTTTGTTCCCCTCTCCCTTTGCGTCCACCTTTTCTCATTCCCTGCTTTCCCTTCGTCGCCTTTTCTTACTTGCATAGCCGTTTTCCCTTGCATCGCCTTTCTTACCGTTGCCCCTTTCCCTTGCGTCGCCATTCTTCCCTTCTGCGGCTTTTCCCTTTACCGTTCCGCTTTCCCATGCGACCCTTCCTTCCCGTGCGTGACTTTTCTTTCCCGTTCCTGCTTTAAAACCCCGTGCGTCACCTATCTTCCCTTGCGGGCCAATTTCCCCTTCCTGCTTCTCCTGCGCGCTTTCTTCCCTTGCATCGCCTTTCCTCTCTTTCCTCTTTTCCCTTGCCCCTTACATCCTGTTCCTTTTTTATCTTGGTCGTCTTTTTCTTCCCTTGCGTCGCCTTTTCCACGTTAGTTTCCCTTCTCGCCTTTCTTCCCTTGCGTCGCCATTCTTTCCTCCCTGCTTCCCTTCCGCCGACTTTTCTTCCCTGCGACGCCTTTCTTCCCTTGCGTCTCTTGCTTGCCGTTCTTGCTTCCCCGCGTCGCCTTGCTTCCCTCGCGTCGCCTTCTTCCCTTCCGTCGCCTTTCTTCCCCTTCCTGCTTCCCGCCCCCCTTTTTCTACCCCTTGCGTCCCTTTTCTTCTCTTTCCTTCTTTCCCTTTCGTCGCCTTACCTCCGTTCCTTTTTTACTTGCTCGTCTTTTTACCTTGCGTCGCCCTTTTCTTCCCGTTTGGGGTTTCCCTTGCGTCGCCTTTCTTCCCGTGGTCCCTTTCTTTTCCCGTTCCTCCCTTTACCTGGTGTCGCCTTTCTTCCCCTTCCGCTTTCCTTGCGTCGCCTTAATCCGTTTGCTTACCCTTGCGTCGCCTTTCTTCCCTTGCGTCGTCTTTTTACCTTGCGTCGCCTTTCTTCACTTCGTGCTTACCCTTGCACGCATTTCTTCCCTTGGGTCGCCTTTTTTCTTCCTGTTACCCAACCTTCCCTCGCGTCGACTTTCTTGTCGGCGTCGCCTTTCTTCTCGTTCCTTTTCCCTTGCGCGCCTTTCTTCGCTTGTGAAGGGCCGTTCTTCCCTTGCATCGCCTTCTTTACCATTTCCCCTTTGCCTTGCAAACTTTTTTCTTCCCGTTCCTCTTTTCCCTTCCGGCGCCCCTTCCCGTTTTCTGCTTTTCTTTGCGTCCCTTTCTTCCCTTGGTCGCCTTTCTTCTCGCTCCGTTTCCTTTCGTCGCCTTTCTTCCTTGTGTCGCTTTCTTCCATTCCTGCTTTCCCCTTGCGTCGCCTTTCTTCCCTTGCCGCCTTTCTTCCCTTGCGTCCTCTTTTTCCCTTTTGCGTCGCCTTTTCTTCCCGTTCCTGCTTTCCCTTGCGTCGAACTTTTCTTCCCTTCCATGCCTTTCTTCCCTTCCGTCGCCCCTTTTTTCTTCCCGTTCCGCTTTCCCTAGCATCGCCTTCTCCGCGCAGCCCTTTCTTCCCTTTCCCCGCTTTCCCTTGGTGCCTTTCCTTCCCCCTTGCGTCGCCTTTCTTCTTGTTCCTGCTTTCCCTGCATCGCCTTTCTTTCCGTGCTGCCTTTTTCTTCCCCTTTCCCGCTTTCCCTTGCGTCGCCTTTCTTCCCCTTGCGTCCCTTTCTTCCCTTCAATGCTTTTCCCTTTGCGTCGCCATTCTTCTCATTCCCAGCTTCCTTGCGTCGTCTTGCTTCCCTTGCGACCCTTTTTTCTTCCCTTGCTCCGCTTTTTTTGTCTTGCTCGCCCTTTTCTTCCCCGTTCTGTTCCCTTCGTCGCCTTTCTTTTCCCTTGCGTCGCCCTTTCTTCCCCGTTCCCTGCTTTCCCTTGCGTCGCCTTTCTTCCCTTTCTGCTTTCCCGTGCGTACATTTTTCCCTAGCGTGGCCTTTCTTACGTTCCGGCTTTCCCTTGCGCCGCCTTTCTTCCCTCTGCCGTAGGCTTTCTTCCATGCGTCTCCTTTCTTACCGTCCCTCCTTTCCCATGCAACGCCTTTCTTCCCCTTACTGCTTACCCTTTCTTCGCCTTTCTTCTCGTTCGGCTTTTTCCCCTTCTGACGCCTTACTTCCCGTTTCGCTTTGTCTTGCGTCGCCTTTCTAACCCTTGCGTCACCTTTTTCTCGATCCTGCTTTCCCTTGCGTCGCCTTTCTTCCCTTGCTTCGCCTCTCTTCCCTTGCGTGGACTTTCTTCCCGTTTCCGGCTTTCCGCTTGCGTCGCCTTTTTACCCTTCCGTCGCCTTTTTACCATTACTGCTTTCCCTAGGCGTCGCCTTTCTCACTTGCGTTCGCCCTTTCTTCCCTTGCCGTCGCATTTCTTCCGTTCTACTTTCCACTTGCGTCGTTTTCTTCCGCTGTTGCGTCGGCATTTCTTCTCGTTCCTGCTCTCCTTGCGTCACCTTTTTACCCTTCCGTCGCCTTTTTACCATTCCTGCCTTCCCTAGCGTCGCCTTTCTTCCCTTGCGTCGCCTCTTTCTTCCCTTTGCGTCGCCTTTCTTCCCGTTCCTACTTTCCCTGGCGTCGTCTTCTTCCGTGCGTCGCATTCTTCTCGTTCCTGCTCTCCCTTGCTCACTATTTCTCATTCTTGCTTTCCCCCTTGCGTCGCCTTTCTTCCTTGCATAGCCGTTCTTCCCTTGCCATCGCCTTTCTTACCGTTGCTCCTTTCCCTTGCGTCGCCATTCTTCCCTTCGTCGGCTTTCCTACCGTTCCGGCTTTCCCATGCGACGCTTCCTTCCCGTCGTCGCCATTCTTCCCGTCCTGCTTTACCGTGCGTCAACTATCTTCCTTGCGGCGTCAATTTCTTCCCGTTCTGCGTCTCCTGCGTCGCATTTTCTTCCCTGCATCGCCTTCCTCTCTTTCCTGGCTTTCCCTTGATTCGCTTACATCCGTTCATTTTTTATCTTTTGCGTCGCCTTTCTTTTTTCCCCCCCATGCGTTGCATTTCTTCCCGTTCCTGCTTTCCCTTGGCTCGCCGTTCTTCTCATTCCAGCTTGCCCATGCGTGCCTGCTTCCCTTGCGACGCCTTTCTTCCCTTGCTCCGTCTTTCTTGCCTTGCGTGCCTTGCTTCCCGTTCATGCTTTCCTTGAATCGCCTTGTTCTCTTGCGTCGCCTTCCTTCACTTGCGTCGCCTTTCTTTCCCGTTCATGCTTTCCCTTGCGTTGCCTCTTCCCTTCGTCGCCTTACTTCCCGTTTCGCATTCTCTTGAGTTCGCCTTTCTTCCTTGCGTTGCCTTTCTTCCCGTTCCTGCTTTCCCTTCCGTCGCCTTTCTTCCTTGCGACGCTCTCTTCTTTCCTTGCGTCTCCTTTCTTTCCCGTTACACGATTTCCTCGCGTTCGCCTTGCTTCCCTGCGTCGGTTATTTTCCCTTTGCATCGCCTTTCTTCCCGTTCCTGCTTTCCCCCCTTGCCTCGCCTTTCTACCCTTGTGTCGCCTTCTCTTCCTCTTTCTTTTTCCCTTGCGGTCGCCTACCTCCTGTCCTTTTTTTCATCTTGCGTCGTCTTTCTTCCCTTGCCGTCGCCTTTCTCCACCGTTCATGCTTTCCCTTGCGTCGCTTTCTCCCCTTGCGTCACCATTCTTTCCCGTTCTGCCTTTCCCTTCCGTCGGACTTTCTTCCCTTGCGACGCCTTCTTCCCTGCGTCTCCTTGCTTGCCGTTTTGCTTTCCCTTCGGTCGCCTTTGTTCCTCGCGTCGCCTTGCTTCCTCGCGCGCCTTGCTTCCCTTCCGTCGCCTTTCTTCCCATTCCTGCTTTCCCTTGCCTCGCTTTTCTACCCTTGCGTCCGCCTTTCTTCTCTTCTCCCTCTTTCCCTTGCGCGTCGCCTTTACCTTCCTGTTCCTTTTTTTATCTTGCGTCGTCTTTCTTACCTTGCGTCGCCTTCTTTCCCGTTCATGCTTTCCCTTGCGTCGCTTTCTTCCCGTGCGTCGCCTTTCTTCCCGTTCCTTGCTTTACCTGGTGTCGCCTTCTTCCCTTGCGTCGCCTTTCTCCCTTGCGTCGCCCTTTCTTCCCGTTCATGCTTTCCCTTGGTCGTCCCATTCTTCTCATTCCAGCTTGCCCTGCGTCGCCTGGTTCCCTTGCGACGCCTTTCTCCCTGCTCCGTTCTTTTTGTCTTGCGTCGCCTTTCTTCCCGTTCGTGCTTACCCTTGCATCGCCTTTCTTCCCTTGCATCGCCTTTCTTACCATTCCTCCTTTCCCTTGCAAAGCTTTTCTTCCCGTTCCTGCTTTCCCTTCCGGCGCCTTCCTTCCCGTTTCTGCTTTCTCTTGCGTCACCTTTCTTCCCTTGTGTCGCCTTTCTTCTCGCTCCTGCTTTCCCTTGCGTCGCCTTTCTTCCCTTGTGTCGCCTTTCTTCTCATTCCTGCTTTCCCTTGCGTCGCCTTTCTTCCCTTGCGACGCCTTTCTTCCCTTGCGTCCTCTTTCTTCCCTTGCGTCGCCTTTCTTCCCGTTCCTGCTTTCCCTTGCGTCGACTTTCTTCCCTTCCATCGCCTTTCTTCCCTTCCGTCGCCTTTCTTCCCGTTCCTGCTTTCCCTAGCATCGCCTTTCTTCCGTCGCATCGCCTTCTTCCTTCCGCTTTGCGCCGCTTTCTCCCTTGCGTCGCCCTTTTTCCTCCTCTTCTTGCGTCCCTTCTTCCGTTCCTGCTTTCCCTGCGTCGCCTTTCTTCCGTCGCCTCTTGCTCTTTGCTTCTCCGTTCCGGCTTTTTCCCTTGCGTCGCTTTCCTTTCCCTGCCTGCGTTCGTCCTTTCTTCCCGTTCATGCTTTCCCTTGCGTCGCCATTCTTTCCTTCCGCTTTGCCCTTTGCTCCCGTCTTGCTTCCCTTGCGTGTTTTTCCCTTTCTTTTCCCTTGCGTACTTTCTTTCTGCTGGTGGCCTTTCTTCCCGTTCCTGCTTTCCCTTGCGTCGCTTCTTTCTTCCCTTGCGCTGCCTTTCTTCCCTTCGTCCCTTTGCTTCCCGTCCCTCTCCTTCAGCCTTTCTTTCCCCTTCCTGCTTTCCCGTTTGCGTTCGCCTTTCTTCTCGTTCCTAGCTTCCCTTACGTTCGCCTTTCTTCCCTTGGCTCGCCTTTCTTCCCTTGCGTAGGCTTTCTTCCCTTGCTCTCTTTCTTCCGTCCCTTCCTTTCCCTTGCAACCTTTCTTCCCTTCCTGCTTCCCTTTCTTCGCCTTCTTCTCGTTCCTGCTTTCCCTTCTGCGCCTTACCTTCCGTTTCTGCTTTCCCTTGCGTCGCCTTTCTCCCTTGCGTCGCCTCTTCTCCTTCGCGATCCGCTTTTCCCTTGCGTCCTTGCTTCCCTTGCTCGCCTTTCTTTCTCCCTTCGTGGCCCTTCTTCCCTTCCTGCTTTCCCTTGCGTCGCCTTTTACCCTTTCCGTCGCCTTTTTTCATTTCCTGCTTTCCCTAGCGTCGCCTTTCTTCCCTTGCGTCGCCTTTCTTCCCTTGCGTCCCTTTCTTCCCGTTTCCTACTTTCCCTTGCGTCGTCTTTCTTTCCGTGCGTCGCATTTCTTCTCGTTCCTCTGCTCTCTTCCTTGCTCCGCCTTTCTTCCCTTGCGTCGCCTTTTTCCTTCTGGCTTTCCCTTGCGTCGCCTTTCTTCCTCCTTGCGTCGCCTTTCTTCCCTTGCGTCGCCTTTCTTCCCGTTCCTACTTTCCCTTGCGTTCGTTCTTTCTTTCCGCTTGCGTCGCCATTTCTTCTCGTTCCTGCTCTCCCTTGCGTCACCTTTCCTTCTCGATTCCTCTGCTTTTCCCTTGCGTCGCCTTTCTTCCCTTGCTTCGCCTTTCTTCCCTTGCTCGGCCTTTCTTACCGTTCTGCTTTCCCTGCGTCGCCATTTTCTTCTTCGCTTTCTTTCCGTCCGGCTTTTTCCCTAGCGAGCCTTCCTGGCTTTCCTTGCGTCGCCTTTCTTCCCTTGCGTCGCCTTCTTCCCTTGCGTCGGCCTATTCTTCCCGTTCCCTCTTTCCCTTGCGTCGCTTTCTTCCCTTCCGTCGTCGCTTTCTCTCGTTTCCTGCTTCCCTTGCGTCGACCTTACTTCCTCTTCTTGTTTCCTTGCGTCGCCTTTCTTCCCATTGCTTAGCCTTTCTTCCCGTCCTGCTTTCCCTTGCGTCGCCTTCTCTTTCCACTTGCTGCGCCTTCTTCCCTTCGTCGGCCTTTCTCTACCGTTCTGCTTTCCCATGCGCGCCTCTTCCCGTCGGGTCGCCAATTTTTCCTTCCTGCTTTCCTTGGCGTCCCTTCCTTCTTCTCCTTGCGGCGTTTCTTCCCGTTCCTCTTTCCCTGCTCGCCTTTTCTTCCCGGGCTCGCCTTCCTCTCTTTTCCTGCTTTCCCTTGTTTCCCTTTTCATTCCGTTCCTTTTTTTACTTGCTGCCTTCTTCCCTGCTTGCCTTTCTTCCCCGTTCCCTTTCCCTGGCTCGCCTTCTTCTCTTCCGCTTCCCTCGTTCGGCCTTTCCCCTTGCGACGCCTTTCTTCCCTTTCCGTCCTTTCCTTGGC
>JADANK010000953.1:0-11786 GCA_021292215.1 Lophura nycthemera
CAGCCCATCCTGCGGACACTGCCTGCCTCGGGGACGGGTACAGCCTGGGCAATTGCCAACAGGTGTCAATCAGCAACAGCCAACTTGGGTAACACTGGCTAAAAGAGATGAAAACCACAAAGCGTTCCAAACGTAGGCTGAAAGAACTTGATGGCTGGACATCTTTCCAAAAACCTGAGGGCCGATGAGTGGTGGTGCTTAAGAACAACGGATGGGCAAGCGTCGGGACTTACCCCCAAAACAGGGGGGCACCCAAAGTTGCCCTTCCCCGCCTGCACAGCAGCGGGCTGCCACAACCGGGATCTCCCCTCAGGTGGGAGGTCCTCCGAGGTCAAAAACCCTGCACACCGGCCCTTGACACCAAGACTCCTTCCTGATAGAGATATTCTGGTGTCAAAGGAAATTAACCAAATCAGTTTAGGGCCCGTGAACAGGGGGGCAGTGGCCCCTGCCTTTCCCCACCCCCCGCCTTTGGGGCCACCAAAAAATTTGGGGAAAGGAAAAGGGGGGAAAAAGGGAAAGGAAAAAAAAACACAAAGCGGCAACAATCAGGGAGGTAAACTTATTTTAACTAACATGAATGCCGGAATGTAAAATAATACAAATTAATAAATACAATTTAAGGGAAATGAAGTTCCTAATAAATCAAAAATAAGAAGGAGAGAGAGTTTCCCGAGACCGAGTCAAACCGAAAAAGCTTTGGAAAGGCTGGAAAAGACCCTCCGCACCCCACTGCCAGGCCGTAAGAGACCGCCCCCCGCCCCCCGGAAGGGTCAGATTCCCATGACTTCCTAATGTTAATAGGGATAGGTACATAGAAATTAAGAGCATTAACCCGTTAAATTTTAGTACATGAAGGTTTTGAATTGGAATTTGAAAACAAAAAAAACCAAAAACCCTGCATTTCCACCCCCCTTATTCTAAAAAATCACTACATCATCCTTAATATAATATATAATTAAACTGATCACAAATGGCATCACACACACACTCTAGAACATAAATAGAAATCACTGTCTGCACTCCCCCAGCATCAAATTTTCCTTGTGGTAACTTGAACATCCCATTCTTCCTGCATTACCCACCCAGTACCCAGGGCCCTGGGCCAAAAACCCGTAAACCGCGGGAGAAGGTTTGCCCTTTCCAGAAACTGGAAGAACCCAACTTCTTTTTCCCAACAGTCTTTACATGTACAACAGGGCCCTTAATTCCTCTACGGTATGTAGGGACTGGAACCTGATAGGACCATCACGATTTGATAGATCCCTCTGGGAATTGACTAAACCAGGTGGCTTTCTGCCAAATGCTTCTCCCAGTGCTTAAATGTTCCGCCACCCATTGCTTTCAGTGTTTTTTAACAAACCCATTGTATCGTTCTTTTCCCAGAGGCTGGGCATGGTTAGGGAATTGGTAAACCCACTCAATTCAATGGCCTTTGGCCCAAGGTTTTCAAAGAGGTTTTTGGAAATGAAGGTTTCCCTTTTCGACTCAATTCTTTCTTGGGGTGCCATTCCCAAAGGAACTTGGTTCCAAGGACCCAGTATGGTGGTTTCGGGCGGGTAAGCATGGGGTCGGCATAGTTTCAAAGCCACCCAGGGGTTTGCCCTCCACCATGGTAAAGTACAAAACACTTACCAACGGTGGGATCCGTGGCAAAGTGGAATTTAATCAACCCTGCCAATGCCCTCTCCGTATTTGTTACTTTTGGCCAATCGCCCCTTCCCTCCCAAGTGGTTTCATTCCCCTTTGGCTTTGTTTTGATTATGGCAAATGTTTTCACAGTCATGGAAATAAACCTGGCAATAGGCATCCATGGTTAAATCCACCCCTGGTCAGAGCCCATTTTATGTTCACCCCTTCCCTTAAATGGCCTGAAGGGTCATGGGCCCACCGAGCTAAAATTAATTCACCCTTTTTCCCAGTCCTTTGGGCCACCTTCCATTTTCAATTCGGCCAACCCTGGTGGGTTTTTCTTTCCAGTTGCCCGGCTCTTGGGCAATTGAATCAATGGGTACCTTTTACAAAGGTTCTCTATTGGGCAGCAAATTCTTTCCACAAGCAGCAGCCCAGATGGGTTTACCTCTGTTCTGCCAGTTGGTCTGCTTCCTTTGCTGTAGCCACCCCCACAGGGCATTTGCCGCCATCCATGAGTCAGTGTAAAAGGGATAAAGGTTTGGCCACCTCCCCCGGTTAAGCAACACCAAGGCCAGTTTGGACAAGCCTTTACCCCTGGCAAATTGGCTTGATTCTCCCTTTCCCCTTCGGGTGGCCCTGCAAACTTGTGTGTGGGGCTCCCACACAGCAGATTTCCATCTGGATTGGCTTTCCCCAAACGACACGAATCCATAAGTGAACAAGGGCAAATTTTTCTTTCATTTTTCTGGTAATTCGTTGTATGGTTGGGGGCCCCTTTAGCTCGTGATACTTTCCTTCGGCTGGTGATGGTTTCCAAAACTTTTTCCTTCGGCCGTCCATGATACCCTAGGATTCCTGGACGGCTGAGGTTCCCCCCATCCGCGCTCGTTGCGTAATCAACGCAATCCCTTAACCCAATCATTAGTTGGGATGGGTGGGGGGCCTTTCCCTTTAAACATCCAAGTTAAGCCAGGAACCGAGGTGGCCAGAAGGAAGCTTGTGTTTCAGTGCCCACTTCCTTGAAGCAGCCCGAACCCCCCTCATAACGCGGCTAAGATTCCTTTTCGGTTGGAGGTGTAGTTCTTTTCCGACCCCCTGAGGCCCGATCCGAACCCCAGGGGTCCGGCCTTGGGGTTCCTCCCTGAGGCCTTTGGCCACAAAACTCCAAGTGGGACCTTTCTCCCGCAGCAGTAATAGGGATGTTTTTACATCCTGCCCTGTCCTACGGCCCTAAGGCCAGGCACGGGCTAGCTCCTGTTTAAATCTGTTTCAAACCTCTGCGGCTCAGGGCCCCATGTAAAATCATTCTTCTTTTTCGCGTCACAGGATAAAGGGGGCTTCAATGAAGGCTAAGTTTTGGAACATGCTCCCTCCAAAAAGCCCACTACACCCAAAAAAGAATTGTGTCCCTTTCCTTACAGTGGGTGGAGACAAGCGTATTTTGTTGATCACCTGTCCGGGAATTGACGACGGGCCATCTTGCCACTTTTAATACCCAGGAACTGAATCCCTGAGCAGGTCCTTTCACTTTGCCTCCGCTTAATAGCAAAACCAACGCAGAAGAACTGGAATTATTCGCTCCCTTTTGTGAAAGACTTTCTTCGGCTGTAATCGCCCCACACAACGATGTCCATCAATAACTGGCAAGTGCTCAGGGGCAGCTCTGTTCCAGTGGGTTTTTGGTCAACCCAGGCAAATGGTCGGGTGTGTTTTTAACCCCTGGGGCAAACGGTTCCAATAATCCTGAACACCCCTCCGGGAAAGCGAACGGTGGCCTAACATTCTTTGGCCAAAGGAATGGAGAAAAAGGCATTAGCAATGTCAAGGGTGGCTCCAATTTGGTGCTTTTGAACCCATTTCATACGGATTCCTAACATGTCCCGGCACAGGCAGCACTCATGGGGGTGTGACCTTCATTCAGGGCCACGGGGTCCAACCTCAGCCTCCTTCTCCCACTGGCTTTAACGCACTGGCCATATGGGGCTGTTAAAAGGCGAGTGAAGTTTTTGCTGAGCATCCCTGACCTTCTCTAGTTTGACGAATCAACTTATGAATGGGGAGGCAAGGAATCCCCCGGTTGTGCGGTAAACTGCCTCTTGGGGCACCGGTTTTGTAGGCAATTGGTACCGTTGGCTCTTTTTACTTGTAGCAACCCCACAACAGACGGACTTCTGACAGGCCAGGAAAACAGACAGCTGCTTAATGTTGTTTTGGTCCTACGCAGCATTCCAAAGGCCCACGGATACCCCTTAGGAACCTTGAAAGGCCCCCTTCTGAGGTAATCAAATACCAAGTAAACATGGAGCCCCCTGGACCAGTAAAATAGGGTGATTTTTGGCCAGTTCCTACCGGAGGCTTAATCTCGGCCTCCAACAACTCAAATTCTTGGAGCCCCCCCAGTCCCAGAAATATGGTTGGATTCTGTCCCTTCATAAGTGAGGGCATCAGAGTGCACTTGCAACCGGTTTCCACCAATGCCCTTTATTGCGTGGTTTCTAATGTGCCAGGCCATTGGAATCCAACAGTCCAATAAACCTTTATCCCCTTTCCCCCCCCGGACTGAGGGCAAGGGCCCCTCTTATTCATTAACCTGTGGTAACCGGAGCAACTGCACTGGGCGGTTTGGTCTGCTTTGGAATTCCTCACCCGTGCTAGTAGTAGTGAGAGCTTGGGTATCCCAATTCCTCATGTCCTTTCCTGGTCAACGTAAGTAACGGCCACAAGGCAAGTCCGCATGTAGGATTCCTTCCGGAGCGGAAGCGTTTGGCCTCTAACACTGAAGATTTTTGATTTTGGCTCCGAAAGGAGGGGTTGTGGCTTTAGTAGTTGGATCCACCTTGTTCCATGATCCCTTCAATCTCCTTCAGTAACCTCTTTTGACTATTCTGATCTTCACCAAGCCTTTCTGATACTTCTACGGTTTGGGTCACATTTATCAGTGAAGACACTTGCCTTTCACTTTTAATTTCAGTTGCCTCCGTCATTTTGAGATGGCGGCGAGGGCGGCGCGGTTGGGGGTAGCGTTGTTCAAGCCTTTGGAGCGTAAGAATCAATTCAAAAACTAAGGGGCCTTTTCTGTTGGTCCTCGTATCTGGTTTCCCAAGATGCTTGCCAATAGTGCAGGGGCGTGCTGGCTGGCTGTTGGGTAGCTTTGGCCACATTTTCCGCAGTTGTTCCTCACTCTCTCCAGGAATCATGGCTTTGTGGGTCATAAAAACACGTTAGGGGGCCTACAACATTTCCACCACGGCCGTTCCCTCAAAATAAGGGAATACCCTGTTCAACTGTATCCCATCTTTTTTCGTCACAGGCTTCAAGCCGGTTTTGAAGGGTAACCTTTTCCTTCAACGGCTTGCTAATATTCGTTCCCAGAGGGAGGCGCCTCATCCAGAACAATCGACTAATTGCTTCGGTCAATAGCTGGGATTTCTGGCAAATGGCTCCTAAGTTGGCGGCTTCATTACCATCTAGAGGACAAGCTAACTGGCCCC
This sequence comes from Lophura nycthemera, assembly GCA_021292215.1. Lineage (NCBI taxonomy): Eukaryota > Metazoa > Chordata > Aves > Galliformes > Phasianidae > Lophura > Lophura nycthemera. Next base: position 5,127 of record JADANK010000953.1, read on the forward strand.
CGGCTGGCCCAGCAGGCGAACTAACCAGGAAACGATAGTTTTCATTTGGGGGCCTAAATTTCCTTTTCTTGAAGCCTTGGATTTCAGTCCATCTTCAGAGGGCCGAGAGTAGTAATAGAAACTTCCTCTTCAATCACCTCCTTTCTTGCATGCCTTCTTCGTTTTTTTTTCCTTTTGGGCCTTTCTTGAATCTTGGTGGTTCCGAGGAGGGCCCCTCACCTGGATTTTCCTCCAACCTCCCCTCCTCTCTTTCTTTTTTTTTTCGTTCTAGACGCGAGGACAACCGTTTCCAATTTCTTGCCCTCCACAGGGGCAAACTGATATTGTTACTGGGTTCTCCTGTAATTGATCAGACTTGAACTCGGAGAATCCTCCCCTTTGGCTTGAACCTACTCGGAAACCTCTTTCCAAAACAGTATTATATAGGGCACGGTAAGGCAACAAAACCAAACCCCCAAATAATTGGTTAAACCCCTCCTTAGATTTCCTGAGCCCGCCACGCCCCTGTCCTCCAAATACTGGCAAGTTTCCTGGGGATCCCACAGGTGCTCAAGAGTGAAATCCCATGACATTGCGGGTCCCCATGCTTCTAAGATTTGTCCTAAACCTCTCCATATTCCCTGCCAGTCAGCATTCTCTGGTTTTGGAGGAGACTCCTTCTGCTTAATTATAGTCCTTACAGTCCTGTATAGAAATACATTCAGGAAGACTGATATGAACAGGACTAGTCCGACCACAAGCATGGAAATTAACTCAGCATTGAAGTAACGTCTGATAAACCGAAAGGAAAACCTGGAAACTGGTTTGAACATCGTGTGGTTTGTAAAATTAGTTATTCCATTTGGGATGTAGTTGCTTGTGAAATTAGCCATTCCATCCGGGATGCAAGTGTCAAAATTCATATTAGACATTGCATTTAGGTACCAATATAGGTACCATACAGGCGTCTCCGTCAGTCCCCTTATTATATTATATACGTACACAACTCCACAACAAGTAAACATGACATTGATGATTGACCAGTAGTTTGCGAAGAACACCATAGCTTTGAATCCCCTCCTCAGCGCTCCCACGAAAAACAGTGGGTTCATCGCTGGTTTCTGCTCAAAAAGGGTTAATGAATTGAAACTAACAAGAGGGGGGGGGAGATGGAAAAAAAGGCACTACCCAGACTAAGCAGTGCTCAAAGTTTACAAATATCCCAGAATACTGGCAGTACGCCTGGTCTTTCAAGGTCAAGTTTTCCAGCACAAAAACCTGAACTACTGATAATGCTCCCTAACGAAGCTCTCTGAGAGCAGAGAGCGAGATTCGTTCTAAGAGCCAAAAACACACACACACACAAAAAAAAAACTATGCCCGCATTCTCCACCAAAATCTGTCACGGAATTAACCAGATCAGTTTATGCCCGTGACAGGGGGGCAGTAGGCCCCTGCCTTCCCCACCCCCCGCCTGGCCCCACAAAATGGGAAGGAAGGGGGAAAAGGGAAAGGAAAAAAAAACACAGCGGCAACAATCTATGGAGGTAAACTTATTTTACTAACTATGATATCGGAATGTAAAATAATACAATATAATACAATCTAATTGAAATTGAGTCTAATAAATCAAATAAGATATGAGAGAGAGTTCCCGAGACCGAGTCAAACCTGAAAAAGCTTGGAACGGCTAGGAAAGCACCCTCCAGCCAACCCACTGCCCAGGGCAGTAAGAGGCCCGCCCCCCGCCCCCCCGGAAGGGGTCAGATTTCCCATGACTTCCGTAATTGTATTAAGGGGAAGGTACAAGGAATTTAGGCAATTAAACCCCTTTAATTCTAGTACATGATGTTTTTGATGTGGAATAATTGAAAAATCAAAAAAAAAAAACCAAAAACAATTGACATTTGTAAGAGGGACCATGGTTACTTTTTGGAGCTACCCGACTTCTCTGAGGTTATGTCTTAGGGGAATGTTGCAAATTATGAAGTTCTTTGAGTAAGGTGCTTGACCAAGCCTGGGACTGGGAGGGACCAGCCATTGGCCAGGCTCCTTACCTGTGGGTTTGCGGACTTCACATGGAAAGGGGGGGCCCTCTGGAGGCCTCGGGACTCAACCAGGAAAAGGTCTCCTGTAGGCCGGGGTTGGATCCCTTCTTCTATGCCGTAAATAACCAAGGTTCCAACCCTCCCATCTTGCTATGGCCACTGTTTAAAATTCATTAACAACCATATTTGTATTGTATCAATTAAAAGATAGTCCTGCCTTCTTTCCCTTAGGATGTATATTGTGTTTTGATCCATCCTGTGACAAGTTTGGTAAAGTCTTGCCGAATGGCCCAAAGAAAGGGGGACACAAACCGATTAACAAGAGACATGGAGCGCGTTTTCCAAATTCTCCCTGGAATGAACCTCGTGGCAACTGGTTGGAGTTGAAGAACGAGCCAGAGGTATTAGGGGCCGTAAAAAAGGTATATTACCATAATGTCGGTTTTGGAAAGTATCATTGAAGCAAAGGGAGAACTTTGCCACCGCCCTCCCTGGATGAAAAACGACTGATATTCCACAATATTTCGGCTGCGCTACGAGGGTCCTGATGGATATTGCTTTCCCGAGCCCGTGTGTGCTCTGGCAGATTGGAAAGTATCTTGGGCTCTGTCACAAGTGATTCTGTGATTCTGAAGGTAATGCTTATTCACAGAACAAACAAAGACTTCCCTCTGTCACCTACAATCCTTTATGCCACACATCCTGAACCTTTATAGTTTGATTCCAAACAGATGTGAAATTGCACCAACAACACTGTAATTAAAGGCACTACCTCTACACTGTTCAGGCAAACAGAGGCAGCAGAATTAGTGCTTATTGTCTAACTTAGCCTGCACTTAAAGAAACAGAACAGTGATGCACAAGGAAAGGGAAAGGGGAGTTTTATTGGACATCTGAGCGGAGAAGCAAGATGAGGAAACACAACAAGGACAGCCTGTGCCAAACGGGGGATCTTTCGATTGACTGGAAGCTCGCCTAAAGGAGACCGATACCCAGGAAAGAGCTGCAGAAATACTCTTAGAAAATGGTATGGCCATCCAACAGGAGGTGCAGAGAAATACCTGGTTCACTGAAGAACACTGAATGCAGCCCATGACACACAAACACCATGAGCCTAAGCCCAGATTGCAGCTGCCAGCAGAGAAGCCTGCTGGAGAACCACCTCTACAGATCAGTCAGGGGAACACCTGCTGGCAAAGGGATTCAATCCTCTGGGAGATGTCCGTACATCTGCTCAGGAGTGGAAGTAGCCTTGGGTTTGCTTAAATCGACTAAGCCCTCCAAAAGGGGTTGGGAAAAGTACACTGAAGTGAAGGAGACTGATGTAGTTCTCAAATCCACCTACTGCTGATGTTACCTAAAAGTGATAATGGCTCACATTCCTTGGGTAGGGAAGTGCAAAACTGGAAGCAGATGGGATGGCTTACTTCAAACAAACACATTTACAGAAATCAACAAAACATCCAACCAAACGGAGATTATTTTTTCATCTCCTGAGAAGAGAGAGTATCTGACACCACTGCAGCCCAAACCGCCTTGTGACGGTTCAGGACCAACCACCTTACGAGCTGTTCTGGGGTAATTTTAAACTGAACTGTGGTAAGGCCAACTTATTGAGAGTACGGTGGCTGAACAAAGAACAAATTAAAGCATCGTGGATTTTATCTTCTCTGTTAAATGGGTGTTTGGAACCTGTTCAGAATTCCCCACCGAGACGATTCCCTGCTTTTCTTGGGATGGCAACTTGCAGCCTTGGGATGGCAACTGGAAAAGCTGTGCTCATGCTGCTACTCAGATAGATACTGGGATAAAGGCACTGTAGTTAACATGAGGACAGGAAACATCACCATAGGCACTCATTGCCTGTTGTTTCAGTTTGCAGTGGAGTTATTGAGAAAAAATTTAAGCAACAAATTTAACCGGAGGACAATGCCCAACGCAACAGGTAAACGCTCCGGGCGGAACAGATTAACCGACCAATTAAAATTTGTCTCAAAATGGGGGACTGGAAAGAAACTTATGCAAGAGCCCCTCTTCAACAGCTGGGGCCCAGCCTGAGCATGTTTTCGAGCCTCCGGGGACTCCGCGGGAGGGCCCTCCTCAGGTGTTTTGTTGTTTAAACCCTATGCAATAAACAAACCACCGGTTACAAACGCCTGTAAAGGCACTATTTGAAACACTAAACATTATAACGAAACCTTTTAAAAAATATCAATAATGTCCATCTCTCCATCAATCAGCCGCACCCTGCCCACCTTCCAGGGAACGTTCTCAAGCAGGCGGGCGCCCTTTGCAACCAACGCAGCCCTGGGTTCACTTGACTGACGCGCGCCCGGCCCGCGTTCTCCACCTGTGGCCTCCAGTCACCCACAGGCTTGTCAGCTTTTCCAGGTCCCTTTTTAAACAGCCCAAGTGGCCGGGAGCTGGCGCCAGGGGCTGGAAGGTGCTCAGGGGCCCGCCCGAGCGCTAAAGGCCTCTGCAGCTGCCGGGACGGGCCCCCAACAAAAAGCCCCTCGGGAGGGGTTTTGCACGACCCCAGGGTGAGCCCTCAGGGCCCGGCGCTAAGCGCAACAAAAAGGGAACGCTGAAGGGGCCGCTAAGGCAGGTGTTGCCTGCTGGGCCCCGAAGGGAAACTGCGGGTGCCGGGGAGGGGAGTGGAAATTCCTCCCCTTGGAAGGCTTCACATTCAATACCAAAAGGGAGACATGGGGAGCTTACATCAAATCCATGCTGCAAGAGCTGCGGACGAGGTCATTCTCGTGGCCTTTGCCGTGGCCCAGAGGGAGAAAAACGCAAGTCCCAGCGGGCTTGTGTTACACAGAGCCAACCCGGGGCCGCCACAGCACCGGGCTTTCCTCTTGCCTCAACCTTCCTCGCCTGTCCCCAGCTCCAACCCCCTTCCTTGGCTACTCGGAGCCCAAGCCGGGCTGCAACACCCTGGCAAACCGGGCTGGGCTGCCCTCGTTGCAGCCCGTTTCCTGGCCGAGGAAAACCTGCTGTGCTGGGCAGGGAGCTGGAAGCCGGGGACCGGGCCGGTTCACAGGCTTCGTTCTCAGGGCCACATCTGCAGGCCGGGGAGGGAGGGGGAGGGAAGGAGGGGGCTTGTGGTTTTGTTTTCCGCTAATAACGCCGCTTTCTGGCTGGGGTCTTCTTGCTTTCCTTTTGCTTGGGGGCCCATTCGCACATCCCTGTGGTCACACATCCCCACGTTGCTGTCCTGGCGCTCCTTTAACTCCTCTCCACCACGAATCTGTCTCAGCGAGAGGCAATCTCCGGTACAACGCCAGGCACCACATTGTGTTGAACAGAACTCTGCCAATGGAACGGAGCTGTGCGTAGGAGCTTTACCCAAAAGCCGCCGTAAGAATACGACCATCCCTAAATCCTTGAATAAAGGTCCTAATAAGTCTTCTGTGCAGTGATACCGTGGGTTCGGCGTGGGGTTGCGGTCCGTCCGGCTGGCCGTCCGTCCCTTGAATCGCACCGGGCAACGTCCTCGGGGGCGACCCTACGTACCCAGTGCGATCCATTCCGAATCGCCACGGGCACCAACTAACTGCCACACCGCACTGACTGCCGTACGTGATACGGGTCGGTCTGTTTCGCCAAGCCGGCGAAAGGAATCCTGCCTCGGCGAGAGAAAGCCTCCCGCCGCCGCCCTCGGGCTCGCCAACCCAGCCGGCAGCCGCGTCCGCCCCGCAGAGCACGGCACGCACGCAGCCCAGCCCAGCCCGCCTGGGGGCCGCCCCCTGCCCCGCGCCATTCACGGGCGGCGGCTCCGCCCCGCCCAGCGGCCCCGGCCCAGGCAAGTGGGTTCCAGCCCGCTGAGCCCGGAAAACCTCCTCTCCCTCGCGGCCGGGGGACGGCGTGCCTTCCGGGGGGACGGGGACCCGGGCCCTTTCGTTTTTGGGTCGCTGCTCTTGGTTCCCCCCACGCGCGCTTCCTCCTCTCCCTCTCCCCTCCTCCTCCTCTCCTCTCCCTTTCCTCCCTCCTCCTCTCCTCTCCTCTCTTCCTCTCCCTCTCCCTTCCTCTCCCCCTCGCGCCAATCCCGGGACGGCGCCTTCAGCCCTGTGTGCAAGCTCTGGGCAAGGACGGAGCCCGTCCGGGTGCCGTCGGGCCGTTTGCCAGGAGACCGGCCGAACTCTTCCCACACAGGAAGGTTGAGGCCGAGCGGGGTTTAGGGTTATGAAAGGCTGGCGATTAAGGTCCCAACCCCGCAGCCTTTCTCTTCTTCCGGGCTGAACGAGCCCCTCCCTCGGCCTGCCTTTCGTTGGGAGGTGCTCCGGCCCTCTGTCGTCTTCCGTGGCTTCCTTCTGGACCCTCCCAACAGCTTCCCCTGGACATAGAAGCCATTAATCACCACCCTCTGTCCTTTGGCCTTTCCACAAATTTCCTTATCCATCGAGTGGTTCCCCCATCAAATCCCTTTCTCTCCAATTAAGAAGGATTGTTGGGGGGACCATGTCAAAGGCCTTTGCTCAAGTCCGGGTAAATTACTTTTGGTGCCTTCCCTTTGGCCCACATGCCAATCACTCCATCCTAGAAGGCCGCCAGTGACCCAGCCCTTGACCGATTTAATTTGCCCTGGCACCCACCTGGGGGTTCAAAAAGAATAACAGAATTTGCCAGGGTT
>JADANK010000954.1:0-11156 GCA_021292215.1 Lophura nycthemera
GCCAACCATCCAGGTTCCGACTGGCACGCGACTCACTTAAACTTCTCAGTCAGAGGGCAAGGAAGATCAGGCCAGTGCAGAGTGCACTGGGGCAGATGAAAGGATCACCACTTCGTGGGGAGTCCAGGCTGCCTGAGGAGTCTTCCATCAACCGACCTGGACGGCTGCCACCCATAAAAGAAGAAACGGGGTCTCCCGAGTGCCAGCCTCCAAAGACCAAAGCCCCATCCCGCAGGAAGGGCACACCCTAGCCATGCTGATGCGGGCATGGGGTGCCCAGGACAGACAGAGGAGGCTGCAAAACAGATGCGTGAATCCCATCTGCATCACATCTAATACTAACCAGGCTGCCCAGGGCCCCATCCGACCTGGCCTTGAACACCTCCAGGGACGGGGCATCCGCAACCTCTCTGGGCAGCCTGTTCCAGCACCTCACCACTCTCTCTGGAAAGAACAATCCAATCTGACATCCAATCCTCAACTCAAAACCACTTCCCCTTGGCCTGCCATTAGCTACACCATCAAAGAGCTGACTCCCCTCCTGTTTGTAGGCTCCCTTTACGTAACGGAAGGCTGCAATGAGGTCATCCCGCTGCCTTCCCTTCTCCAGGCCAAACAAGGAGATCTAGAGTGAAATGTAGAGGGGCAAAACCATCAATAAAGCCTTATCATGGCCTACTGTAGTAGGCGCGTGCGAGGAACGGGATGTTCACGGGATAGCCTCCCTATGTTCCGCCATAGAGAAATTGCATATAAGGCCAAAAAAGGCAAGCAGGATAAACAAGTTATGCAAATGTTGGTCAGCAACTGTAGTTATGCACCAGGAGCACCTGGGAAGCCTGGAGGACCAGCAGCACCAATGGGACCGGCAGGTCCAGAGGGGCCAGCAGCAACATGGATTGGAGGAGAGATAACAGCAAGCAACATGGATTGGAGAGAGGATAACGAAAGGGTTGTAATCAGGAGGGGATGGTAATGTACTTAAACACAGACCACGAGCAAATAAACGCCCATTTTTGGCCTCACGCACCTGGGGTCTGTGTGTGCATTTGGTCCGCCGGCCCGGTTAGGGGTCCGGTCTCGCCTTGGAAGCGGAGGACATAGCTCCGATAGGTAGAGGACGAACCAAAGGACTGTAAACAAGTGGTGACCCCGACGTGATCTACCTATCGGGAGCTACGCCGCTCGGCGTGCCCGTGAAAAGCGGAGAGAGCCTGCGGGGCTGCGGCTGGCAGGTCCGCTTCACGGAAGACACAGCGCGGAGAGAGCCTGCGGGGCGGAAGCTGGGCAGGTCGCGTGTGTAACCATGGAACCAATTGTTAAGGTAATTTTGCAGTTTTGTAAAGATTACTCGGGAAGAATGCCCCTTCTAAGAAGGAGATAGCTGCGGGTTTATCGTTTTAGAAAAAGGAGGGGAGCTGGACTCTTCTCAACAAGTGTTAGATTCGGGTAGGTGGGATTCCACTCACCCTCGGCGCTTTGGCCAGGCGCGCTATGAACCCATCAGAAAGCTGCCGGAAGCTTAAAATTGGGGCTTTGATATAGGAAGCCCTTAAGCGGCCAAGGAGGAGGGCAAAATGGGACGGGCGTGGAGGAGAACGAACTTCGGGAGTGGGTCTCTGGAGTCTTAACGGTCGGGGTGGACAGACGGTGGAACACAAGATAGCAACGGAGACCGAGGAAAGAGAACAAGAAGAAAGGAGAAACCATGGACCCTCTGAGTGGACTCAGAGGGTAGCAGCGACCCCCCCCGAGCCCAACGCACCGCCCCCACCCTACACAATTGGCCGGTATATTCCTTCTTTTGGTGAAGTATCACAGCAGGGGGGGGACCGTCCCCGAAAGGAAGTGAGGGGGAGGGGAGCAAGGTAACAGATTGGGCTAAGATCAGAGAGGAGGTGGAAGAAGAGGCTTAACGACTGCTGTTACAACTCCCGGTTGTGGGTTTTCAGAAGAAGGGGGTCAATTTGGATTCCGCTGGACCCGAAGGGCGTAGCGGAGGGTAATGAGGCGGTGGAAAAGAAAGGGCTGAAGTCGCCCCTGACAATGAACGCTCTCGAGACCCTTGGGGCACCCGGCCCTCTATTGCCGTACGATAGTGAGAATTTATGCGCATGGTGGTTGAAACCAGTGCAGTATACCACTCGGAAGGCCTTAAAGACTCCTTGCTTCTTCTTTCTTACCTTTTCTATCGCCCTCCTTCCCTTCCCCATTACCCTATTCATAATACGTCCGTCCCTTCCCTTCCCCATCTCCCTAATTAACATCTGTAATAAACTGGTCGGACCAACATTTGAAACCGTTGGTTTCTTAATCTCACGCCGGGGTATAGATTAAAAGAACCTCCTCTCCCTCCTATAAATCGGAGCGAAACATTTTATTTTATGGTGTCACGGACCGGATTCCCCCCGTGAGAGTGTTGTCCTTCCAGATATAGTCTGAAACTTTCTTTGTGTGTACCTCCTGGAGTTCATGGAGCGATATTTTTGAAAACTTAAACGTGAATCCTTCTCCAGGAAGACCGCTCCATATTCTGAACTTTACTTTTTAGGTGTATACCTCTCGAGGACGTATGAATTTATTTTGATTACGTGTGTGCCTCCTCGGGAAGACCCCTCTGCATTTTGTGATTTAAGTATCTTGTAACTTAAGTGTGAAATTTGAACTCTTTTGTGTGCTTCCCTCGAAGGGAAGGGAAAGAGTTGATTGGAGCATTTGCATTTCTTAGTAGGTGTTGTGTGCCTCTCTGGGGGGGAGGTAAGGAGTTACCTGGCTTTTGAATATGTATACCTCCTTCTCTCCTTAGTGTAGACTTTCAGCGTATTGAAAAATGAGTGACCAGCATTGCCAACAAGAAAAGTGAAGATGTATTATTTGATCTTTTAGAAAAACATGGTGCTCGACCCTCTTTATCAGGTGTGGATTGGGCACGACAGAACTGGGATAACTTGCGAGTGTTTCGGACCGTATTCGTGTTTTACAAAATGAGGCTCGTACACGAGCTGGAAAAGGAAAGCGTTTATGGTGCAGTACTTGGGGCTGCTTTAAAAGCTGCCGTAAGTTCCGAGAGAAAAGCGTTCGGCAGAAACCCAAACTATACAAGCACTACAGGAATCATTTAAAGTAACACAAGAATTGGGTAAAAACTCTGCAGAATCAAATAGTGGCAGGAAAATAACTTCACTGTCTGTGGGATGTGGTTTGACGGGGTATTCAAAGGCTCTGAGGGGGGGAAAAAACAACTGCAGGCCTTAATTGCCTGGTGGGCAGGAAACAGATCCGCGGCTGAAGGCCGTACAATGAGACCTCTTGGACTATAGTTAGCCCTACGAACACGGAAGCTTTCTCTATTCGATCGGGCTTTGTGGTTACACTAAGAATGAAACGAGGGACATATCTGGGATTGGGGGCCAACCATAACCTGCTTGTCGAAGGGTGGTCGTGTTGGGGGCGGGGAGGAAATCTCTATCATCAGTCGTGTAAGTGTACGGCAATCTGGGACTTTTATGGGTATGGGTTCCTTTCCAAAAGAGGTACCAATGAGACGCTATGGAATAACAAAACGGCCAAGGCGTTGCCCCCTGGGATTTTCTTGATTTGTGGGGATAGGGCTTTGGCAAGGCGTTCCGCGTAATGCTTTGGGGGGACCTTGCACCTAGGACAGTTAACAATGCTCTCCCTCAATTTTACAACATGTTGCATTATGGTCCGAACATTACAGGACAACGTATCAAACGCTCGAGCCCAGTCCCGGAGGACTGTAACAACGAGGCTTTGTTTGTGAAGGTAACACCCCAAGGCTCAAGACATTTGTCTCGATACTGAACAGAACATCTGCCATTTTGGATTCATCCCAATGAGGTACCAGAAACAGTGCTTGTATATATTGGGGACGGAGTGTTGTGTATGAGAACCCCTTGTATTCTATTACTCGTAGATGATATTACTATGTATACCGGTAATTATTCCAATCTCTGTACTTGTAACTTTACTAATATTGTAGGGTGCGATTTTAATTATGCAGCTCCAGTGTACATCACTTCAGTTACTGCAGTCTAATTACACATTGATTCAGGACTTTACTGCCCAACTCCTATTGGATGGACCTTGATTTAAAAGAGGAAACTGCTGCGACACGACGACCTGTACCAATTGCTACAACGCATTCGGAACGATGGACAGGAAAACGTTGATTACTGTCCACCACGATACGAGAGAGATAAATCGTGTCCTAGAAAGGGTGAAGAAGGACGGGGGAAAATCAATGGTGGAAGTGCTGCTTGGCTGGTCGCCCACAGCAAAGGGAGTGTTTAATGTTGTCCTACATCCAGGTCGTGGTCCTATTAATTTTAACATAAATTGGCTTAATGCTTGTAGTCATATTATATGTAAGAGTCTGGTGCATGCAACGCCGTTACGGCATCTGAGGAGGACACATTCGATCAACGAATGGATATCTCAAGATACGTGAGAGGCTTGAAGGAACGCAACATATACTCACTTGTATAACCTTTAATAGGGGCTATGTAGGCGGCATTGCGAGCATCGCGTTGTAACGGGGCAAGGCTTTCTGAGCATAGGGAGGGGGAGATTGTGAGGCGCGTGCGAGGAACGGGATGTCACGGGATAGCCCCCTATGTTCCGCTATAGAGAAATTGCAATAAGGCAAAAACAGGCAAGCAGGATAAACAAGTTATGCAATGCTTGGTCAGCAAACTGTAGTTATGCACCAGGAGCACCTGGAAGCCTGGAGGACCAGCAGCACCAATGGGAACCGGCAGGTCCAGAGGGCCAGAAGCAACATGGATTGGAGAGAGAGATAACAGCAAGGCAACATGATTGGAGAGAGATAACGAAAAGGGTGTAAATCAGGAGGGGATGGTAATGTACTTAAACACAGACCACGTAGCAATAAACGCCATTTTGCCTCACGCACCCTGGGTCTGTGGTTGCATTTGGTCCCGGCCCGGTAGGGGTCCGGTCTCGCCTTGGAAGCGGAGGACATAGCTCCGATAGGTAGAGGACGAACCAAAAGGACTGTAACAGCCTACCCTTTAAAAATCTCCAGAATGCCTGCGACAGTGTCATTGCGTCTTTTTACGCCAGCTCTTGTGCTGAAGGGGGAGAAAGAATTGTGAGAGGGCATCAGAGCATCTCACGGTGCTTTACTTGATGCCAAAGGAAATCCAGCGTCTCTTTTGTCTTATCTGGATCACCAAGCTTATCGGCTTTTGACCCGGCAGGGCCCCCCAGGCCGGCTGGGAGTCTTCTGGCCTGGCAGGGCTACCTGGGTCAGTCGGCTTGCCAGCTTTTGGCCTGGCAGGGCTTCCTCGGGCGGCTGGCCAGCCAGCTATTGGCCTGGCAGGGTCTCTGGGCTGGGTCTCAGGAGGCCCCTGAGGGTCTCTGGCTTTGAGCATTAGTCTCGTGGCTGGTGGTGGTTGTAGTTGAGAGTGCTTGAGCTGGTGTGTATGAATGGGGTGCTAGCTGTTGTGAAATTCCTTGGTGAGGCCAAACCGCGTGGGATGTCCTTCTGCTTCTAGGGTGCACGGCAGGAGTAGGAGTGAAGTATTGTTTCTCAGTTTCTGCAGCTGAGGCGTTTTTGTTTGCTCGTGCAGCTTTGCTGTGGGAGCGCTTGGTGGAGCTGTCCGGCAGACTTGGGTTCTTTGCCACTCTCCCAGAGCTTGAGGACTAGTAATGCCTTCTGAAAGTGCACTGCAGCTGAGAAATTAGTTAGGCTTGGCAGTGGAAATGCTGTGTTGGAGGGATTGTTGGAGGGGCCCCCCAGCTGGCTGGCTTTTTGCTTGGTTGGGTCCCCCCGGCCAGCGAGCTTTTGGCTTGGCAGCACTCCCCAGGCGACTTGGCTTTTGGCCCGGTTGGTTCCCTGGAGAAGACGGATTTTGGCCTGGCAGGGCACCCCCGTCCACCAGGAGGCTTCTGGCCTCGGCATGGCTATCTGGGGAAGCTGGCCGTAAGGCTTCTGACCTGGCAGGTGCCCCTCGACTGGCCAGCCAGCTTTTAACCGGGCAGGGCCATCTGGGCCAGCCAGCTGGCGTTTGGTCTGGTAGGGCCCTTCCGACCACCATGCCAGTTTATAACAAGGATTCCAGATCTTCCCCAGGGCCGAGTGCACCCTGTACACCCTGGGAATCCCAGGGCAGACCGTGCAGGCTGAAACTTCTGGCTTCCGAATCACTGAAACTTTTCAGGCAGAGGGCTGAGAAGATTCGGCCTGGCAGGGCCCACCCAGCCAGCTGGCTTTAGGCCTGGCAGGGCCCCACAGGCCAGCCTGGTGGGTTCTGGCATGGCAGGGCCAACCCGACCGGCCGTGCGGCTTTTGGCCGAGGAGGGACCTTCTGACCGGCCAACCAGATCTTGGCCTGGCAGGGCACCCTGGCATAGCTGGGCTACCCGGCTCAGTTGGGTGGACGGCTCTTGGCCAGGAAGGGCTTCCTCCATTTAGCTAGTCATCCAGCTATTAGCCTGGCAGGGCCCCCCGGGCAGCCCGGCTGCTTCTAACAGGCAAGATTACCCAGGCCAGCTGGCAACCCAGCTCTTAACCTGGCAGGGCCCCCCAGGCCGGCTGGGAGTCTTCTGGCCTGGCAGGGCTACCCGCGTCAGTTGGCTTGCCAACCTTTGTCCTGGCAGGGCTTCGTGGGCCGGCTGGCCAGCCAGCTATTGGCCTGGCAGGGTCTCTGGCTGGCCAGTCAGCTTTTTTCCAGGTCGTGTCCTCACAGTAGGCTGGCTATTGTCCTGGCTGGGCCTCCCAGGCCGGCTGGGAAGCTTCTGGCTTGGCAGGGCTACCTGGCTCAGTCAGCCGGCCAGCTTTTTGCCTACAAGGGCCCCCCTAGCTGACCGGGAGTCTTCTGGTACGTCTCTTTTGTCTACTTTGGATCACAAGCCGGTTGACTTTTGACCTGCCATGGTCCCCACGTTCATGCCGGCCAGCTTTTGGCCTGGATTGGCTTCCTCGGCTGGCTGGCCAGCTATTGGCCTTGCTGGGGCTCCCAGGCTGGCTGCAAAACGTTTCTTCTTCCCTGGTGAAGACCAGGGAGCAGAAAAATCCCACTGTGAGGGTGCAGTGCCCAAATTGCAGAAAGCCAAGGCCTCACGCCCTCAGGTCACCTTGAGGCAGACAACAGCTTTCATAAATGAGTCAAGAAGATCTTCCTCAAGGGCTGAGTCCAGCCTGTCTACGGAGCCTCAAGGCGGACCATCCAGGCTCCCACTTCTGGCATGCGACTCAGCGAAACTTCTCAGGCAGAGGGCAAGGAAGATCAGGCCAGTGCTGGATGCACTGAAGCAGATGGCAGCATCACCACTTCGTGGGGAGACCAGCCTGCCTGAGGAGTCTTGCATCAACCGCTCTGGATTGCTGCCACCGATAAGAGAAGAAATGGGGTCTCCCAAGTGTCAGCCTCCGAAGACCAAAGCCCCACCCCACAGGAAGGGCACATCCTACCCACGCCTTGGTCCAGCTGGCCAGATGACTTTTGACCTGGCAGGGTCCCCAAGTGATGGCCAGCCAGCTTTTGGCCTGGCAGAGCCCCCCCGGCTGGCCGGGAGACTTTTGGCCTGGCAGGGCCTCAAGGGCCAGCCCGTTTTAAACCTCACAGGGCCCCCCCGGCCAGCCGGTTGGCCGGCTTTGGGCCTGGCAGCATCCGCTGGGCTGGCTGGCCAGCCTTTGGCCCGGCACGGCCCTCTCGAGCTGCTGGCCTGCTTTTGGCCTGGCTGGGACCCTGGCTGGCCAGCTTTTGGCCTAGTACGTTCTCCCGGCCGGCCAGGATAGCGTGGCAAGACTACCTGGGTCAGTCGGCCTGACATCTGTTGGCCTGGCAGGGCCCCCCTGGCCGACCTGCCAGCTTTTTGCAAGCAGGGCCTGACAGGCCAGCCGGCCAGCTGGCTTTTGGCTTGGCGGGGCCCCCGGCTGGCCGGGAGTCTTCTGGCCTGGCAGGGCAACCCAAGTCAGTCAGCTTGCCAGCTTTTGGCCTGGCAGGGCTTCCTGGGCCGGCTGGCCAGCCAGCTATTGGCCTGGCAGGGTCTCTGGCCGGCCAGCCGGCTCTTTTCCTGGCAGGGTCCCCCTGGTCGGTTGGCTATTGGCCTGGCCAGGCCTCCCAGGCCAGCTGGGATGCTTCTGGCCTGGCTGGGCTACCCAGCCTGCCAGCTTTTTGCCTGTCAGTGCCCTTCTGACTGGCCAGCCAGCTCTTGGCCTGGCAGGGCCCTTTGGCTGGCTTGGAGAGGGCTGGAAATGCAGAGCTCCACGGGCCAGCCGGCCGGCCACCTCTCGCCTGGCAGTGCTCCCCTGAACGGCCAGCCGGCTTTCGGCCTGGCCCAACTGGCCGGCCAGGAGGCTTCAGGCCTCGGAAGGGTTCCCCAGCCAGTCAGCCAGACTCAACCAAAAGCTTTGCGGCTGAATCTCACTCCAGGGCATGAGTCAGCCGCTTCCCCGCAGGCCCCAAGGCAGCACATCCCAGGTTGCACATCTGCCTTGTGGAGCAGAGCAGGCAGACACTAAGAAGACCAGGCCTGGCAGGCTGCCCCCAGCTAACTGGCCTTTTAACTTCATTAGCCCTTGTTCTGCTGTGGAGGACAGGTGGAAGCAATTCATCTGTCTGGCAAAGGGGTGGAGCCTGGTTCCAGCCCTCCCTACCCTCATTTCAGGGCTGGCTGCCCCCTGGAAGGGCTCTCTGCGTGGAGGTGTGTTCTTTGTTGGTGTTGCGTGTGCCTGATCTTCAGAATGGGTTCAGCACTTTTGTCTTTGTGTTCTGGATTGAGTTCTTTACCTTTTGGGGGGAACTAGAAGCTGTATCTGCTGTTGCTTTGGTATCCAGTTGTTGTTTTGGGCTAAGGGTTCTGCTGTAGAGTTTGTGGGCTGGGTGTAAGGAGGCCCCTGAGGGTCTCTGGCTTTGAGCATTAGTCAGTGGCAGTTGTTAGTTGTAGAGTGATGGATGGAGTACAAATGGAGTTTGTACCCAAACCACCGCCCGCAATAAACCGCAGGTCCTCAGGAAGCATCCTCTGGTTCAGGGAAGTACAACCAAAAGAAAGGATGCACGTTGCCAACCTCTTCCCAGGGCAAGAAAGGTCTTAAAGCATCTGTTCCACTCCTTACCGTGCCTTTGGGAAAAACAGCTTGAGCTGGGAAATCCCTTGCTGACCCCTCAGCCACACGGGCTTGACTCTGTTCCTGTCAAAGATTCACGCCAAACTAGCATGGTCTCTTCCCGTGAGGAATGTTTGCGCTTCTCGCAACCCTAAGGTTTGATGGGGATTTGTGTGACGTGCCCTCATCACTGGCCTGTGGGAAGGAGGATGTGCAGATCCTTAGGCCTTGCCCTCCCCCCTAGTCAGCCGGATTATGGTCCCCAAAACGTTCACCCTGCCACCTCATATCACCACCAGCTCCTCCTTTCCAAAGCACAACGTGACTAATGCAGTTACAAAAAACAGAAGCTCTGAATTGCAGAGAGGAGGAGTGGGGCCAGGGATGGTGTCAGGGAGGGTCCGAGGGCGGTGCAGTTGTCAGCAGTGGGGGGAGCAGAGCGTCCCTCTCGGATGTTCTGGGAACAAGCCTGAGAGCCCCTTGTGAGTGAGCCAAAGGGTTTACGGTGAATCTCCTCTGCCTTCTCCATTCCAGTGAGAGTTGCTGACACTCCAACCTATATCAAACGGTTGAGCATAGACAGCGTTGATGGAGGACACCTGAGAAGGATACGGAGCTTACTGCTGAAGGAGAAACTTCCAAGTCCCGTGAGGGGTGGGGGCTTGGGCTGGGATTTGTGCAGGGGTGGGACCCCCCGAGGGCCTTCCCCGCCCCAAAGGGTTCACTGTTTGTGGGCCCCCCCAACAGTGCTGAAGCGGCACCCCCGGCTGGGTGGGGGGGCCAGGAGCCCCCCGGCTACAGGGGGGGCCCCTCTCCGCATCTGGGAGACACGGGGGAGCCGGGGCAGGGGCCGTGGGGTGGGCTGCGTTGCAGCCAAGGCTCCTGGCTCAGGCTTGCAGCATGCGGCCCCAAAGCCATCAGCCACTCCGCGGACCCCTCCCGCTCTGTCCTTTCAGTCTGCTGCCACCCATCCGGGGGGTCTGAAGCCCAAAAGGGCAGGGCCGGGAGAGACTCAACGGGAAAGGGAGGGGGATGGAAAAACACAAGCCCCTGATGAAGAACAGGGAGCAGGAAAAGCCCATCGTGAGGGTGCCAAGGCCTCAGCCCATCAGATCACCTTGGGGCCCAAATACAGCTTTCATAAAAGATTCAAGATCTTCCTTGAGGGCTGAGTCCACGGAGCCTCCAGGCCAACCATCCAGGTTCCGACTGGCACGCGACTCACTTAAACTTCTCAGTCAGAGGGCAAGGAAGATCAGGCCAGTGCAGAGTGCACTGGGGCAGATGGAAGGATCACCACTTCGTGGGGGGGGGTTCCAGGGCTCTGAGGATCTTCCATCAACCGACCTGGACGGCTTTGCCCCACCCAAATAAAAAGGAAGAAACGGTTTCCCGCGTGCCGCCTCCCAAAGACCCCAAAGCCCCATCCCGCAGGAAGGGCACACCCTCCATTTGCGAGCGGGCATGGGTGCCCGGACGCCAGAGGGGGGCTGCAAAACAGATTTGCGTGATCCCATCGCATCACATCTAAATACTAAACCAGGCTGCCCCAGGGCCCCACCGGGACCTGGCCTTGAAACTCCAGGGACGGGGCCATCCCAACCCTCTGGGGGCAAGCCTGTTCCGCACCTCACCACTCTTTGGGAAAGAAACAATCCAATCTGACATCCAACTTTCAACTCAAAACACCTCCCCTTGGCCCCATTAAGCTACCCATCAAAGAGCTGGATCCCCCCCTGTTTGTAGGCTCCCTTTACTACGGAAGGCTTTGCAATGAGTCACCCCGCTGCCTTCCCCTTCTCCACCCAAGGAGTCTAGAGTGAAATGAAAGGGGGCCAAAAAACCATCAATAAAAGCCTTTCATGGGCCCTACCCTTTAAAAAAACCCTCCAGAACCTGCGGACAGTTGCATTGCGTTTCTTACGCCAGCTCTTGTGCTGGGGGGAGGAAAGAATTTGCGAGGGCATAGCGAAACTCACAGTTGCTTACTTGATGCCAAAGGGAAATCCAGGTCTCTTTTTGTCTTTCTGGATAACCAGCTTATGGCTTTTGACCC
>JADANK010000957.1:0-10782 GCA_021292215.1 Lophura nycthemera
ATGTGCTTGTAAGACCCCGTGGTCTTGTGCCTTGGTGGAAGAGGAGGACGACTCACCCCTTTGTAGGAACAACACGAGGGCAGGTGTGAGGTTGGTGGCTGTGGAAACACCTGAGTGTGGTCAGGAGGGTACTGGGGTTACTGCCGCTCGCAAGGAGCCAAGCTCAGGCGTCTTCATAGGGATGCACGCAGCATGGGTGATAAACAAGAGGAGCTGGAGGCCGTTGTGTGTTCGGAAAGTGATGATATAGTTGCCAGCACGGAAACGTGGTGGAACGACTCCCACAGCTGGAGCGCAGTGATGGAAGGCTACCGGCTTTTCAAAAGAGACAGGCTGGGTAGGAAAGGCGGTGGTGTGGCTCTCTCTGTTAAAAAGGACTATGGACGTGTGGAAATTAATAATGCTGATAGGGTTGAGAGCATATGGACCAGAATAAAAGCAAAGGCCAACAAGACTGACGTTACTGCGGGAGTCTGCTGCAGGCCACCCAGCCAGGATGAGGAGGTGGACGAGATGCTTTGTAAACAGTTGGGTGAGGTCTCCAGGTCACTCCCCCTTGTTCTGGTGGGGGACTTCAGCTTCCCAGACATCTGCTGGAACTATAATACAGCTGACAGTCCCGGAAGTTCCTAAAGTGTGTGGGAGATAACTTCCTGACACAGCTGGTGAGGTCCCTTCCAACCTGAGTAATTCTATGATTCTATGATACGGGGCCATTAACAGCTGTAATTTCTGCACTTTTGCCTGTGTTTTGTGTTCATGTTTTTACTCCTAAGTCTCTCCCCCCTCTCTCAAGTTCAACAGCATCTCTATTTCACTTCTGCAGGAAAGGGCCACTTTCCACACAGCCATAGCTAATTAACAGTGGATGAGCAATCCGTTTTCTTTCCACACAGTAGTAAAGCAATACATTCTCATGTCATTCCGTATTTCTGCTGGAGGAGCCCTACTGACACCACAGGTAGGACCACAGGGGCAGAGGAAGCTGAGTCAGGAGAGATTGATGGGGGCTTAAAGCGGGGTGGGAATGGCAGCACGTAACGTTGAACTAAAAACCAGTGCTCTGAAAACAGCTCAGAAGGGCTGATATTCAGATGGCCCTCTGACTTGTTTGCCCTCACCCGCTGTAGTGATTTCAGTGCCTTTGCTTGTTGTTAGTTATTTGGGACCCTGGGACAAGGGATCTCACATGAAGTCTCCAGCAGAGAAGCAGCCTGAAGAGGACTGCCTCATTTGCATCAGCTCTTGAAGAGTTTCAGTTCCCCAGTTTCGAACCCTCCTTTTGAGGGATCACTTTTCCATACTTACATACACACCTCCTGGAAGGATACGTAGACACTGCTGCCTCCATTGGGCTGTGATACACTTTCCCATTAGTTATCAGACCCCTGCAAATACAGAGTTTTCTTGCAAGTGCATGTGGAGATGTCACTCTGAAAAGCTACTCTTTGTGCATTAAGCAACTCCTTTGCTCTTACTCTGTCAACAGCCATGCACTGTAGCTTATTCTACAAGTATGCTTGCTCGGCTGTTGCTCATTTCACCTATGGTACGGAACTTCTAGGCAATGGCACAATGTACAGACAGTACTTACAGAGCCTAGAGAGACCTGCTTCGTGCTGGAGCCCAAAGGGGGGCTTTGCAGCACAGATCACTCCCAGCTGGTTCCATCCTGTACTGCATTCGTAGGGCTGGCAGTGGAAACGTGCAAACCCCAAGGACGCATATTCCAAAACTGCTGAGGAGACCAGCTTCAGAGCAGGGCTGTTTTTGAAGGCAGCACAAGCACGCTGCCGGCGCCGGGGCTGGCAGCTTGTGGGCGGGCTGCTGAGGCTGCCGGGGCGGAGCTGGCTCTTATCTCTTGCGCCTGACCTTGACTGCTCATTGGGGAATCAAAACCAGACTCTCGGGAGGGCCGAAGCTAGCTTCTGCCCACATCCCATTCCAGGAGATCAGCTCTCCTACTGACAGACCTCGAGACCGCAGGTTCAAACATGGTCTCTACCAGGCGGCGGGCTTGCCCCAAGAGGACTGTGGCGACCCAGACAGAGGGCCTGCCGAGAAACGTAGCGGTTCAGGTCTCTGGCTGTAGGGAGCGCCCGAGCCTGCTGCTGCCGGGGGAGAATGGGAAGGATGCCACTTGTGCGAGGTGCGAGCAGGTGGAGGAGCTGCTCAGCCTGGTGGTGGAGCTTAGGGAGGAGGTAGGGAGATTAAGAGCCATCAGAGAGTGCGAGCGGGAGATTGACTGGTGGTGTGACTCTCTGCGAGAAAGACGCAGAGATTGCAACCCCCAAACGGTAGTGGACCCTCTCCCTTGCCGCGGTCGAACTGAGAGAGCTGACTTGAGGGCGGAGGAGGAATGGCAGCAGGTCCCAGCTCGGCGATGCGGGCGACCCCCATCCCGACCTACCTCGGTTCCCCAGGTGCCTCTATGTAATAGGTTTGAAGCCCTGAAACTGGAGGGTGCGGTGGCTGAGGATGAAGTGGGAGATCTGCCTCCAAGCGTTCCCAAGGAGAGGCGTCCAGCTCCACGCTTAAAGACTGCCTCCTCCGGTAAAGAAAGGAGGGTGATAGTCGTAGGAGACTCCCTTCTAGGAGGAACTGAAGGCCCAGTATGTCGGCCTGCCCCCACCCGTAGGGAGGTGTGCTGCCTCCCTGGGGCCCGGGTCAGGGATATTTCTAGGAAACTTCCTAGGTCGATCCGCTCCTCTTATTATTATCCCTTATTGATAGTTCAGGCTGGCAGTGATGAGGTCACTGACGGAAGCCTGAGGACTACGAAAAATGACTTTAGGAGACTGGGGAGGTTAGTTGAAGGAGCAGGCGTACAGGTAGTATTTACCTATATTCCTACAGTGGCAGGGAAGGATGCTGAGACCACCAGAAGAACACACCTTATAAACACGTGGCTGAAAGGCTGGTGCAAAAGCAAGAATTTTGGGTTCTTTGATCATGGGGGCGGTCTACTCGGCACCTGGCCTGGGGTCTGCTGATGGGTCTCACCTGTCTCGAAGGGGGAAACGATCCTTGCCCAGGAGCTGGCAGGACTTGTAGAGAGGGCTTTAAACTAGATAGTGAAGGGGGTAGGGGATAAAACCAGGCCTGCTAGAGATGAGCCTGGGGGAGCGGCCGATGGGATCAGGGATGAAGGCGAGGGGCTCGGCTGAAGTGCATCTACACAATGCACGCAGCATGGGCAACAAACAGAGAAGAGTTGGAAGCCGTTGGTGCGGCAGGCAAGCTATGACCTAGTCGCCATTACGGAAACATGGTGGGACTGCTCCCATGACTGGAGTGCTGCAATGGATGGCTACAAGCTCTTCAGGAAGGATAGGCAAGGAAGAAGGGGTGGTGGTGTGGCCTGTATGTTAGAGAGTGCTTTGATGTTACTGAGCTTGTGGCTGGGGATGATAAGGTTGAATCCCTATGGGTAAAGATCAGGGGAAGGGCTGACAAGGCAGACATATTGGTGGGGTCTGCTATAGACCGCCGAACCAGGATGAAGAGACGGATGAGGTGTTCTATGAGCAGCTGGCAGAAGCTGCGAGATCGCCGGCCCTTGTCCTCATGGGGGACTTCAACTTCCCTGACATATGCTGGGAATACAACGCAGCACAGAAGAAGCAGTCTAGGAGGTTTCTGGAGTGTATGGAGGATAACTTTCTGATGCAGCTGGTGAGAGAGCCTACGAGAGGAGCTGCCCCGCTAGACCATGCTGTTCGCAAACAGAGAAGGTCTGGTGGAAGATGTGTGGAGGTCGGGGGCTGTCTTGGACAGAGTGACCATGAGATGGTAGAGTTCTCCATTCTGGTGGAGCCAGGAGGAAGAACAGCAAAACTGTTACCTTGGACTTCCGGAGGGCGGACTTTGAATTGTTTAGAAGACTAGTAGGGGGAGTCCCCTGGGTTTCGGTCTTAGAGGGTCAAGGGGTCCAAGACAACTGGTTGCTCTTCAAGAAGGAAGTCTTACAGGCGCAGGAGCGGGCTGTCCCCCTGAGCTGCAAAATGAGCCGGCGGGGAAGGAGACCGGCGTGGATGAATAGGGAACTATTCTTGAGGCTCCGGGAGAAAAAGAGAATCTACCTCCTGTGGAAGAAGGGACGGGCGACTCAGAAAGAGTACAGAGAAGTTGTTAAGATGTGCAGGGAGAAAATCAGAAAGGCGAAAGCCCAGCTCGAACTCAACCTGGCCGCTGGGATAAAAAGAAACAAGAAACCCTTTTACAAATATATCAACAGTAAGAGGAGGACTAAGGAGAATCTCCATTCTTTACTGGATGAGGCTGGGAATGTGACTACTGAGGATAAGGAAAAGGCGGAGGTCCTGAACGCCTTCTTTACGTCTGTCTTTAAAGGTCAGACCAGTTATCCTCAGGGCACTCCGCTTTTTGACCTGGTAGTCTCGGCTGGGGAGCAGGCTAAACCACCCACGATTCAGGAGGAAACAGTCAGAGACCTGCTACTCCAACTGGACTGTCACAAGTCCATGGGGCCGGATGAGATCACCCGAGAGTGCTGAGGGAACTGGCGGAGGTGATAGCCGAGCCGCTTTCCATCATCTTCGGCGCTCCTTGTTGACTGGTGAAGTACCGGAAGACTGGAAGCTTGCCAGTGTGACTCCCATCTACAAGAAGGGTTGTAAGGAGGACCCGGGGAACTACAGGCCTTGTAGCCTGACCTCGGTGCCGGGGAAGGTTTATGGAGCAGATTGTCTTGAGTGAGATCACGTGGCAATGGCAGGACAACCGGCGGATCACGGCCTAGTCAGCATGGGTTCACGAAGGGCAGTCCTGCTTGACCAACCTGATCTCCTTCTATGATAATGTGACCCGCCTTGGTGGATGAGGGAAAGGCTGTGGATGTAGTCTACCTAGACTTCAGCAAAGCCTTGTGACACTGTTCCCACAGCATTCTCCTGAGAAGCTGGCAGTCCGTGGCTGGACAGGTAACTCTTGGCTGGGTAAGAGAACTGGCTGGAGGGCCGGGCCCAGAGAGTGGTGGTCAATGGAGCCAAATCCGGCTGGGACCGGTCACGAGTGGGGTTCCCCAGGGGTTGGTGCTGGGGCCTGTCCTTTCAATATCTTTATTGATGACCTGGATGAGGGCATTGAGTGCAACCCTCAGGTAAGTTTGCAGATGACACCAAGTTGTGGGACAGTGTCGATCTGCCTGGGGGTAGCGAGGCCCTACAGAGGGATCTGGACAGGCTGGATAGCTGGGCTGAAGCCAATGGGATGAGGTTTAATAAGACCAAATGCCGGGTCCTACACTTTGGCCACAGCAACCCCAAGCAACACTACAGGCTTGGGGCGGAGTGGCTGGAAGACTGTGTAGAGGAAATGGACCTGGGGGTGTTGGTTGACGCTCGCCTAAACATGAGCCGGCAGTGTGTGCCCGGGTGGCCAAGAAGGCCAATGGCATCCTGGCTGATCAGAAATAGTGTGACCAGCAGGAGAGGGAAGTAATTGTCCCCCTGTACTCAGCTCTGGTGAGGCCGCACCTTGAGTACTGTGTCCAGTTCTGGGCCCCTCCCTACAAGAAAGACATTGAGGCCCTGGAGCGTGTTCAAAGAAGGGCAACAAAGCTGGTGAGGGTCTGGAGCACAGGCCTTATGAGGAGCGGCTGAGGGAGCTGGGATTGTTCAGTCTGGAGAAGAGGAGGCTCAGGGGAGACCTTATTGCTCTCTATAACTACCTGAAGGGAGGTTGTAGCGAGCTGGGGGTCGGCCTCTTCTCTCGTGTAACTGGTGATAGGACTAGGGGGAATGGTTTCAAGCTGCGCCAGGGAAGATTCAGGCTGGACATTAGGAAACACTACTTTCTCTGAAAGAGTGGTCAGGCACTGGAATGGGCTGCCCAGGGAGGTGGTGGAGTCACCGACCCTGGAGGTGTTCAAGGAACGTTTGGATGTTGAGTTGAGGGATATGGTTTAGTGGGAACCATGGGTGATAGGTGGATGGTAGGACTGGATGATCTTATAGGTCTTCTCCAGCCTTGCTGATTCTGTGATTCTGTGAAGAAATACCAGGTTTCCCCCTTGAAATAGGACCTTTTCACCCACAAATACCTCTTTTATCCCCAAAATAGGACAGTTTCTTCCAGAAATGCCAGATTTCTCCCAAATATATCACATCTTCTCCAAGAAATACCAGGTTTCCCCCTTCAAATAGGACCTTTTCTCCCACAAATACCAGCCTTCTCCCCCAAAATAGGACATTTTCTTCCAGAAATGCCAGATTTCTCCCAAATATATCACATCTTCTCCAAGAAATACCAGGATTTCCCCCTTGAAATAGGACCTTTTCACCCACAAATACCTGTTTTATCCCCAAAAGAGGACATTTTCTTCCAGAAATGCCAGATTTCTCCCAAATATATCACATCTTCTCCAAGAAATACCAGGTTTCCCCCTTGAAATAGGACCTTTTCACCCAGAAATACCTGTTTTATCCCCAAAATAGGACATTTTCTTCCAGAAATGCCAGATTTCTCCCAAATATATCACATCTTCTCCAAGAAATACCAGGATTCCTCCTGAAATAGGACCTTTTCTCCCACAAATACCAGCCTTCTCCCCCCAAATTGGACATTTTCTTCCAGAAATGCCAGATTTCTCCCAAATATATCACATCTTCTACATTTTTGGGGATACAACAGGTATTTCTGGGTGAAAAGGTCCTATTTCAAGGGGGAAACCTGGTATTTCTTGGAGAAGATGTGATATATTTGGGAGAAATCTGGCATTTCTGGAAGAAAATGTCTGTCAACGGTTTACGGGCTGGTTCGGCCCAGTTCCGCGACTAGCGGGGCGGAGGGATCCGCAGATCCGCGCCTGTGGAAAAAAAGGGAACAGGGGACCCGAAAATAATTAAAAACAGCGGCAACGATCTGAGGAGAAACAAACTAATTTACTAAATATATTATCGGAATGCAATATAACACACTATAATACAATATAATTAAATTTAAAGCTAATAAATCAAATAAAATGAGAGAGAGAATGTCCGAAAGGTGGGTAGGCCTCACCACAACGCGGAGGGCTGAGGTGAGATGCGCAGTGCAGTTGAGCAGCTGGGAGAAAAGGGAGGAGAGCCGATGAAGAGCAGGCAAAGAAGAGCGCATCAGGTGACCTTGCCAGGAGCTGTATCTCGAGACTCTCTGTGACCGCAAAGTCCCCTGGGGAATGTAGTTCTTCTTCTCTTCCAGGCAGGTACCCAGAGCTTGAGCATTAACAGTTACACTCCCAGTGCCCCACATGATGTTATGATGTGGAATACCGAAAACCAAAAATCACAAAACCATGACAAAAAATTAGAAAGAAATTGTAAATAAACTAATCTATATTATTTTTTTTCCTTTCATAAGCAGTATAGGTAGGGAGGTGTTTAGGATATATATATACTTGTACTTCTAGTAGAGTATATCCTATTCTTCACTATAGTAACGGTATAGATGTTTAGGAGTTAATAACGGTGCAGGAGAGGGACCAAGTAGTAGTTTTGATTCTGACAGCGATCACCTTTAAAGAATGTCTTAGTCAATTGATTGCCTGGGAAAAGGATGACCTGCAGAGGGGAGCAGGAGGACACCCTGTTAAGATGTGGGTGAATGTAACAAGGAGAAAACGCCTCAGACTGTCACATTTGATGCTTGCAGTGTGATGGCCTGCAGGGACTTAAGTGCCCAACGACAACTGAGTCACAAAGAGAAATACCTGTGTCCTGAATTAGGCATGAATAAGAGATCCCCTTGTGGGGGATGGAATAATGTATGGTGGGCAGCTGCCTATCAAGGCTGGACATAGTACCCCAGGGATATTCGATACGATGCAATCACACACCCTAAAAGAACGGATTAGTATGTTTAGGGGAGTTGTCCAACCAGACTGCCAGGCCTTGCAGTGTAATCCAGTGACAATAACAATTAGCAAGGCCGATAGCCTTGTTGACATCACTTTGGGGATTGGAATAAACGTTCGGGGAAGAGACCCAGTAGCTAGATTCAGAGTAGCTGTATGGGATTCATTGCCTGATCATACTCGAAAGGTTCAGGATAAGAAAAAGAGAGAGAAAAATCCTTCTGAAAGTCCTGCAGCTGTAGTCATTATGGAAATAAAAGATCTCAGACAAACATTTGAAATTGAGACGGGATACAGGGATGTGAATGCCTGGGTAGAATGGATAAAGTAGACTGTCCTGAGTCTCAACCATAGCAACTGCTATGCTTGCGCATCAGGACAGCCTGTAGCTCAGGTAGTACCCCTTCCTCTGGGGTGGACTAAGGATTCCCAAGGGATACAATGTGTGATCGGCCTGTACCAGGAGAAAACCGCCTGGGGAAATGAAGCCTGTAAATCACTCTCCCTTTTGTTTCCCCTGATATTGGAGATGGATGCCAGAATCCCTGCTGCATTCTCCATGGCCATAGGTAACCATACAGCTTGTCTCTCAAGGCAGGCTGTGAGGGCTACCAGGCCTGTAGGGAATTTCTCACTGTGCAGTGGGACCTTGGATGTTACCAAGGATTTAGTGGGGAACTACTCAAGGCTGGGAATCCCCAGAGCGGATCTCTGGTGGTATTGCGGTGGGAAGATCTTACGGTCCATTCTCCCATCTCATTGGGGAGGTACCTGTGCGCTTGTTCAACTGGCATTCGAGAAGGATCTATCTCACATTCACAAAAGGAACAGAAGAGGTTTAGGAGTCCCATTTGATGATGATACAGTATATATAGATTCAATTAGGGTGCCCAGAGGTGTCCCTGATGAATTTAAGGCTAGAAATCAATTGCTGCAGGATTTGAATCTCTATTCTGGTGGGTGACAATTAACAAAAATGTAGACTGGATAAACTACGTCTATTACAATCAGCAGAGAGTTATAAACTATACAAAGGAGGAAACAAAGGGAATTGCAGAACAATTGGATGCTACAAGCAGGATGGCCTGGGAGAATAGAATCGCCCGAGACACGATACTAGCTGAAAAGGGGGGTGCGTGTGTAATGTTGGGTACTCATTGCTGTACTTTTATCCCAAATAACACAGCCCCGGATGGCACAATAACTAGAGCATTGCGGGGGCTTACTACTCTTGCCAGTGAATTAGCTGAAAACTCAGGAATAGATAATTCCCTCACTGGCTGGTTGGAGTCCTGGTTTGGCAAAGGGAAAGGGATGATTGTGTCCATATTCACTTCTTTGACTGTGGCAGCAGGAGTCCTGACGGCCATCGGTTGCTGTATTACCCCCTGCGTGAGGGGATTGGTGCAGCCATTAATCGAAACTGCGCTGCTGAAGCAAACAGTAGTGGAACCACCACCGTACTCGGATAAAATGATGATATTGGACGAAATGGAAATGAAGACAGTGAAGAGGTCTTTAGAATCGTACCTTAAAAAGGGGGAATTGCAGAAATCAACACTTTGAAAGAAAAAGGGGGGAATTGTGGGAATGGAATGTTGTTTCTGCATTTGATATTAAAAAGTAGCAGTTGGTTTGAAGAAGTAGAACATAATGCATTTGTATTCTGTAACTTATCCTTAGAAATAGTTGATCTAGGAAGTACAATACTGTATATGTTAGCGGCATGTTTTAGAAACATAATTACTGAATTACCTAACAAATTCTTTCTCACAAAACTGCAGTAGATTTTCAATGTTCTCAACAATGTGGGTATAGTATTCTGAACTAGGAAACATAGTGTAACGTTGTTCCTTAGACCGGCAGAAGCGAAATCCATCTAACAGACCTACAAGGAGTCAGGGCCTTTACACAAAGCAGAACTGTCCCACTCTGTGGGAATGTTAGGATGCCATAGGCAGGCTCCAGGATACTCCCCTCTATCCTCCTCCCGAGCTTATCTCTATGCAAGGACAGATGAAGGACCAGAACAGTGACCCAGGGTAAAAGGGGGACAAATGTTAGGGGGGGTAATTAAACAATCAAGAGGCTATGTTTATGTTGTAAAACAGACATCCAAACACTGCGACCAAATGTTTGTTGAGAAAGCAATTGTTAGAAGGCAATTAAACAATAAAAATATTTGTGTTTGGGCGGCAAAGATTTATGCTTACTTGGTATTTGTATGATTAGTGAAGCGTCGCCAAAGAGGGTGAACCTGCAGTACTCAGCCAACGAGGAACCAGGGCAGAAAGAGAGAAGCGTCGGGCAGCAGGGGATAAAAGATGTAACGCTGTTTTCTCGGGGCTCTCCTGCTTGCAGGAGGCCCGCCATTGCAACTGCGAATAAAATCTGCTTTATCAGAGATACCGTCCTAGAAAATTATTTGGATATTTCCTACAAAGGAAGGGAAGGGAAGGGAAGGGAAGGGAAGGGAAGGGAAGGGAAGGAAGGGAAGGGAAGGGAGGAAGGGAAGGGAAGGGAAGGGAAGGGAAGGGAAGGGAAGGGAGGGAAGGGAAGGGAAGGGAAGGAAGGGAAGGGAAGGGAAGGGAAAGGAAGGGAAGGGAGAAGGGAAGGGAAGGGAAGGGAAGGGAAGGGAAGGGGCAGAAGGGAGGAAGGAAGAAGGGAAAGCGTCCAAAGCTTGGCCTGGGTGGTATTGCAATGTAGAAGGGCTTCAGGTATGTTGTTAGGTGCACAAGAAGGAGTTCATGCAGCAGTAAATGATATTGTTGTGTTCATGTAGGTCAGAGTGGTAGAAGTGAAGCAGATGTAGATAAGATGTGGCACCACAGTGAAATACTGCACAACATAAGACGATGTGAGCTGAAACCAGCGTGACTTCCTGGCTTCCCAAATTGCACTGGTTCAAGAAGTTATTTGTGGGGATG
>JADANK010000958.1:0-10337 GCA_021292215.1 Lophura nycthemera
GGCCCATAAAGAAACCCATAGGGGCCCACAGGGCCCATGGGACCCAAGGATTCATAAGACCCTAAAGAGCCATGGAAACCCATAGGGACCCAAAATCTTGGGTCCCAAGACACCCACAGAACCCATAGGGAACAAATAGAGCCCAAGGGGACCCATAGGGAACAAGGGACCCAAGGGGAACAAGGGACCCAAGCAACCCCATAGAACCCAAGGGACCAGGGGAACCAAGGGGGAAAACCCCATAGAACACAGGACCCGGGAACCCACAGGACCCAAGAACCCAAGAACCCACAGGACCCACGAACCCAAGGACCCAAGCAACCATTAGCACCCAAACCCAGGCCCCCAAGGACCCACAGAACCATTAGAATCCAAGTACCCAGGAACCCAAGTGACCCACAGAACCATTAGAATCCAAGGCCCACGGAACCCAAGTGACCCACAGAACCATTAGAACCCACAGGACCCAAGTGCCCATAGAGACCCACAGAGACCCATAGAGACCCACAGAGACCCATAGGGACCCATAGGGAGCCATGGGACCCATTGGGACCTAGGACCCAAGGGATCCAAGAGACCCATAGGGATCCATAAGACCCATAGGGCCATAGGACCCAAGGGACCATAAGGACCTATGGGACCCATGGACCATAGGGACCCTATAGACCCATAGGAACCCACAGTGACCCACAGAGACCCATAGGGACCCATAGGGACCCATGGAGACCCACAGGGATCCATAGAGACCCATAGAGACCCATAGACACCCCACAGTGACCCACGGCAACCCACAGTGACCCACAGCAACCATTAGACACTCCACAGTGACCCACGGCAACCCACAGTGACCCACAGCAACCATTAGACACTCCACAGTGACCCACAGAGACCCATAGGGACCCATAGCTGCCCAATAGAGACCCATAGGGACCCACAGGGACGCATAGGGACCCATAGCTGCCCCACAGCGACCCACAGCGGGACCCACAGAAACCCACAGGGCCTGACCCCCACGACCACCCAACACGAGACCCCTAACCTCCAACCACTGACACAACCTAAAAACCTCCAGCCCTGACCAACCACCCTGAAGACCCCTAACACTTGGCCCCCAAAAAAGAAAAAACACAAAGGGGTGGGGAAAAGAACATCAAACGACACTGAACCCAACACCTGACCCCTAACCTAGCCAACCCTGACACCTAAACACTACCACCCTGAACCCCTAAACCATCCCAACCCTGAACCAACCAACCCTGACCCCCAACCTTACCCCCCAAAATCACAGAAAAAAAGGAAGAAGAAAAACTCCACGACCGCTGACCCCAACCCTGAAGCGACCTAACTCCAACCTGACCCTAAACCTCGCAGCCAGCCACTGGGGGACCTCAACCAACCCTGACCCTCCAACCTCCAAACCCTGACCCTAAACCTCCAACCCTGACCAAAGACCGAACCCGCTGACCCAATTAAACCTCCCACCCTAATCACATAACCTCATCAACACTGACCCCCAACCGCTGACCCCGAACCGTCCATCGGCATATAACCCTAACCCAGGCCAACACCTGACCCCAAAAAAAACCCTGACCCCTAACCTCCAACCCTGGACCACTAACCTCAAAACCTCCAACACCTGAACCCCTAACCTCCGCAACCCGGACCCCCAACCCTGAACCCCTAAACACTACTCCAACCCTGACCCCAACCCTAACCCCAAACCCTCGCAACCCTAAACCCAACCCCAACCCTGACCCCTAACCTCCAACCCTGACCCCTAACCTCCAGACCCTGACCCCAACCCTGACCCCTAACCTCCAACTCATGACCCAACCACTGACCCCTAACCTCCATCCCTGACCCCCAACCCTGACCCCCAAAAAAACCGCCCCACCCTGAACCCCAACCGCTTAACCCCTACCTCTGACCCATGAACCCCCAAACACCTCAAGAAACGACCACCCTGACACCCCCAAAAAAAAGACAACCACTAGACCCCTAACCTCCTTACATCTCCATCCCTAGACCCCCTAACGATCCAACCAGGACCCCAAGCCTAACCCTGACCCCAACCCTGACCCCTAACCTCCAACCTGACCCCAACCCCCTGATCCCTAACCTGAACCCTGACCACACCAACCCCTCCGACCCCTAAAAACCTCCGAACCACTGACCCATAACATCCAGCCCTGACCCAAACCACAACCCTGACCCCCAACTTCCCAACACCTAACAGACTACCGCCTACAGATAACGCGCCACAAACCGCCATAGGCGCCCCATAGATCTGATACCCATCCCACCCCAAAAACAATCCACACCCATAGTCTGATCCACCCACCCCAATAGAATCTGAATCCCCACCCAGCAACACCCCACACCCAAGCCCCACACAGGAAAACCCGCCATAGAAATCTGACCCGCCCCACCGAGCAACAAGAAGAACACCCACGCCCAGAGAGATACTGACACACCAACCAGGACGATTCCAAGCCGCATAGAGAGTCGGCACAGCACCCCAGACCCTCGAAGACACTCGCGGGGCAAAAGCCACACCCCAAACAGAGTCTTGATCCCCTAACTCACCCACCTAGAAAATGTCACACCCCAGCCGAGCCCATAGATCTGAAGACCGCCACCAACGTCAACCCGCACACACCGCACGAGAGATAAAAAGCCACATAAAGATCTGATCGACCCCGCCACCCCACAGATCTACCCCCCCCCCACCCAACCACCCCCGGGAGGGACTATCGACCCAACCAACCAAGACGATCTGGAACCCCATGACCCACACATAGATCTGAATCCCTGACCGCCACCACAGAATGATGACCCGTACCAGCCCCACCAACCACCCCATAAGAAGTAACACTGATCGCAGCCCACATATTCAACCCCATAATATCGTGGACCCCCCGAGGGCCTCGCCAGCCAAACCACACCAAACCCAACAGATCCGACTCCGAGACCACCCCACCCCGATATGGCCACCCCATCAGATCTGCTCCGCTCCACCAATACCCCAACGAGGAGTAAGAGCCACCCCACAGATCTGACCCCGAACCAACGCAAACCATAGATGAGGCCCCCCCGCACAACCAAAACTCACAGGGCCTACAATATCTGATCCAGACCACCCCATATATCTGGACCGCCCCCCTCAAGCCCCTACCGACCGAGGGACGGCCCACCAATGATCTGACCACCCGACACAACACCAAGAGCAAACACACGATCGTTCAATAGGAATTGAACCCCCCCAACCGCATCAGATCTGACACCGCACCCCACCACCACACGCCACCCATACGAGCTAGATCCCCCACCACCCTGGAGGGCATGCCGCAGAACAACAATCACAACGCAAAAGAGCCAAAGAGACATCCACACAGATCAGTGAACCCGCCTCACCAAGATAGGAGCCAACCAGCCCATAGATTCTTACCCCCTTGTCCTACTGACACACAATGAAATAACACCACTGAGGCTGTGTGTGAGGACACCATAGATCGATCTGATACAGTAAGTGGACACCAGCCGGGGTGAAGAATGTGTTAAACAAAGGTAACAAAGAGAGAAACCACCCGGACGAAGACCAGGGAACATCGCGACGCTCGCAACACATCTGACCCCCAAGCCTCCTCCACCGGAGCCAACACGATACCGACCCCATATAATCCGTTATCGCCGCCAGCCACCATAAGAATTACACAATGAAGAAGCGAAAGAAGATTTAGTAGGACCAAGACCCGCACATAGTCGCTTACCTAACCCATGAATCCACATCCATATAATCTCTAGACCTCTCACCCCACAATATCATGAATCGACCCGCACAGTGGAATCAGCCCGCACACCACCTCATAGATTCTTCTCCCGGTAAGGATAAAAAGGCCCGCCCCACCCACCAACCACACCTAACGCCCCATATATCCTTATCCTCCCCCGAAACTGAGAGATGTAAAAAGCTATTGCCACCATAGATGGCCCAGCACATACTCGGATTAAACCATTAGGAGTCGTGCCCCTATCAGCCACGTGACGTTTAAAAATTAAAGTAACAAGGCCACACAATTCTCACCCCAAATACATAGTTTACCCCGCCATCAAGCCCACCGGTGCAACAGCCAAGCAATACTCCATCAGATGCTTGGGTATCCGAACCGATAAAAAAATTAAAAACAAATACGAGAGGCCTCACCCCACAGATCTGACCCCCACACCCCACACACACCACCCCATAAGATCTTATCCACCCATATACACCCAATATATCATTCTGCCCCGCCACCCACCAAAAGCCAACAATCACAACGCCCACACCCATATCTGATTCCCAACCACAACAGGACCAATAGATCTGACACCCCCCCACCAGGGACCCGCAGCCCCCCAAACCCCGCAATTTGGACCACCCCCCACCCAACAACCACCAACTGCCAACCATAGAATCTGCAGCCCACCCACCGCCACGGATCTGACGCCCACGCGCCGCCAGAGATCTGATCCCGTACACCAACCACCACAGAATTTGGCCCCACACACACCAAACACAAACCACACCCAGCACCCACAGATCTGACCCCCACCCACCATCACACCAACACCAAGACCACAGATCTGACCCCCAACTATGAAAGGAGGAAACCCAAAAAAAAAAATGGAGCACCGACACCACCAGCAACCACCTCAGTAGATTTCTGCTCCAAATCCCAAATGGGCGCAAACGCAGCCCACAAGCCCCAACCCACCCGCACAACAGATCGGTACCCCCACTCACCCCACATATATCCACCCCCATAGATCTGCTCCACCCCCACACACCCACCCACACAAAATCTGATCACAAAACCAGGACAGATGAACAAAACACACAAAACCACCCCACCTCAGCCCGGGCACCCATAGGTCGATCCACCCCACATACCACCACCCCATATATCTGCCCGCCCCACCCGAAAACACACCTACAACACGCCCAGATCTGATATCCCCACGTAAACAACACCCCATAGAGCCGACCATCCCCCCCATTCCACCACAACCGAACACAAAACCACAACACCACACATATCCCAGCTCATCCCCACACCTCCAACACACCCCACACAACACACCCCATAGATCTGATCACCCTCACCACCCACAAACCCACCCACTATATCTTATCCCACCACCAACACACAACATCAAACCACGCACCGCTAGAACCCAATAGATGAGGTACAACCCCACACCAATGCTACCAATGAAAGACCCGCACAGATCTTATCCCATGCCCATCCACCCCAAAACAAATAAAAATCTGTACCACCACCCACCAAGACCACACCCACCCCCATAGATCTCACTTATCCCATAACACCACTAATCCAATAGATCTGAACCCCGCCACAAGAAAACAACCCCACACTAGAGGACGCACACCCACATAATCTACCCCAGAACCACCCCATAATAATATTCTGAGCCCCCCAAAACCACCCCGCATATCCACACCACAGATCTGAATCCACCCAACAATCCACCCATATAGTCTGAACTCCCAAACCACCCACATATACCACCCCATAGGTGAGTCCCCCCCCCCCCCACCCCCACAAAAGCACATACCACCGAACCCAGAGATCTTACCCCACCCCCAACACCGCCAACACCCACACAACAGAAATCCTTGACACCCCCCACTCCACACACACAAACACCCCACAGGATCTGACCCCCCCACCCCGATAGATCTGACCCCCACCCCCACCCCACACCCAACCCACAGATCTGATTCCACGCACCCCATATATCTGAACTCCCACCAACCCGAACAGATCTGACCCCCCCACCCACAACAACCCCCCACATATCTGATCCCGCGCCACCCCCCCACTACCATGCCACCCATACTATCTGATCTCCCCGCACCCCACATATCTTACCACCGCTGCGCCCCGGCACAACCAACCCCCAGTCCTACCCCCCCACCAATCAACACCAGACCCCATATATCATGCCCCCCCCCACCAACCCCATGGAACAACACTTCCACACCGTCCCCCACGCGGCACCACGACCACATATGCTTAACCCCACCCAATAATCTGATCCCCCACACACCTTGAGATCATGACCACCCCGTCCCACAACCCGCACCCCCACCCCACAGATCAACCCCCCACCCCATAAGATCTGGAAGCCCCCCCCCCCAACCGCCAACACCACAACCCCAAGACATATCAGACCCCCGCCACCCCACAGATCTCGACCCCACCCCGCCCCAACCCAACAAACCCCCCCAACTCAACCGGGAAATTCGTTGGGCTGTGAGCCCACTGCGCTCGGTTGGGGCGGGGCGGGGGGGGGGCTGCCCAGCGCCGTGGGGGGGGGCGGCTGGCGGACTCCTTGGGACCCTCCGGGGGGGCTTTGGGGGGCGGCTGCGGATCCTCCGGGGGGCTGGGATGGCGATCCGAGGGGGGGGGCTCGTTTTCCTTCCTGTTGGGGGGGGGGGGGGGGGGGGGAAGGTAGACAACGTGGTATTGGGGGCACCCCAGAGGCACTTAATGAACCACCCAAGGGTACTTGAAGGGGCGCCCAGAAATAACGTATGGGAGCACGTAAATCGAACAATGGCACTTATGGGGCACCCAAAGGTACTTATGGGGCATTAAAAGTACTTATGGGGCACCCAGAGGTGCTTATGGGGCACCCAGAGGCACTTATGGGGCACCCAAGGGTACTTATGGGGCACCCAGAGGCACTTATGGGGCACCCAGAGGCACTTATGGGGCAAACCCAGAGGCAATATATGGAGGCAACCAAGCCCAAGGGTACTTATGGGCACACCAATGGGCACTTTAATGTGCGCACCGCCCGAGATACTTAGGGGGCACCCAGAGGCACTTATGTGGCCACGCGACAGAGCAACTGTATATGGGGTGCACCTGGTACCGCCTTGCCGGGCACCACAAGACGGCCCAACTGCACTTCATGGGGCACGCCACGGTCCTTATGGGGCCATTCGAAAGTACTTCGTCGGCACCCCGCCCACTTCTGGGCCGGCCGTCGTTATGAGGCATCGGCCGGTAGCTCTGTGGCAGAGCGTACTTATGGGGCAGGCCGTAGTTATGGGGCAGGGCGTAGTTATGGGGCACGCTGTACTTATGGGGCACACAGCACTTATGGGGCAGGCCGTAGCTATGGGGCAGGCCGTTGTTGTGGGGCAGGCTGTAGTTATGGGGCATGCAGCACTTATGGGGCAGGCAGCACTTATGGGGCACGCAGCACTTATGGGGCAGGCCATAGTTATGGGGCAGGCTGCACTTATAGGGCACACAGCACTTATGGGGCAGGCCGTACTTATGGGGCAGGCAGCACTTATGGGGCAAGGGCCCGTAGTTAGGGGGCAATGGAATCGCACATTATGGGAGCAGGCTGGCAACTTATGGGGCAGGCCGTAGTTAATGGGCGAGGCAAGCAACTTTTGGGGCAACCAGCACTTTAGTGGGGCAGAGCCGTAGATTATGGGGCATCGAAAGCACTTCCTGGGGCACGCACAAGCAACGTTGGGGCAGGCCGTAGTTATGGGGCAGGCAGCACTTATGGGGCAGCCGCCAGTTATGAGGGGCACACGCAAGCACTTGTGGGGCACCTCAGCACGATATGGGAGCAGGCCGCTAGTAGCAATGGCGCAGGAGGCCGTAGCTATGGGGCAGGCCGTAGTTGTGGCAGGGGGCCGGATAGCATAATGGGCAAGCGTACTTCATGGCGGCAGGCCGGGACTTACTGGGGCAGCGGCCGAGCTATGGGCAGAGCCATAGCTTATGGGGCATGCCCGTAGTTAGAGGGCAGAGCCGTACTTATGGGGCAGGCGGTACTTATGGGGCAGGCCGTGGCTGTGGGTCGCACTCACCCCTCCTCGTCCGATTCCCTGCCATCCTCTTCATCGCTGAACTTCAGCTTCTCGCTGTAATCCACCTCCTCGTGGGCGCCTGTGGGGCAGCCGTGGGGCAGCTATGGGGCGGCTATGGGGCAGACCGTTGGGAGCGGCGATTGGGGGCACATGGGGGCAGCTATGGGGCGAGCTAATGGGCAGCTATAACAGGGACGCGCAGTGGGGGCTTGCAAGGGGGCGGGACCACTATGGACCTACATTGGGCAGCTATTGGGCAGCATGGGGCGGCTATTGGGTGGCTATAGACAGTATACTGGGGCAGAACTATGGGGCCTGCTATGGGGCAGCTATGGGCAGTTATGGGGGCGGCTTATGGGGCAGCAGTGGAGGGCAAACTATGGGATCCGCTATGGGCAGAGTGGGGGCAAGCAGTGGGGCAGCCTAGGAGGCGAGACTACGGGGCAGCAATGGGGCATCCTATGGGGCAGCTATGGGGCCATCTAAGTGGAGCCAGCAGTGGAGCCACCGATGGGCGCTATGGGCTGCTATGAGGGGCAGCGTGGAGGGCAGCTATGGGGCAAGCTTGATAGGGCAGCAGTGGTGCCTCCTATAGGGCCAGCTATGGGGCATGAACACCATGGGCGGCTAATGGGCAAGCTATGGGGCAGCTATGGGGCGGCCATGGGGCAGCCGTGGGGCAGCCATGGGGCGGCCATGGCAGCTATGGGGCAGCTGTGGGGCAGCCATGGGGCAGCTATGGGGCAGCTATGGGGCAGTTATGGGAAAGTTATGGGGCGCCTATGGGTCAGCTATGGGGCGGCTATGGGGCAGCCGTGGGGCAGTTATGGGGCAGCTATGGGGCAGCTATGGGTGGCTATGGGGCAGCTGTGGGGCAGCTATGGGGCAGCTGTGGGGCAGCCATGGGGCAGCTATGGGGCAGCTATGGGGCATCTATGGGGCAGCTATGGGGCATCTATGGGGCACAGCTCTGTGGAAGAGCCCGGATAGGACGGCTATAGGGTAAGCCAACGCTATGGGGTGCAGTTTAATGGGGCAAATCTAATGGCGGCCTCAGTGGGGCACCAGCCATGGGGGCTTCTATGGGGCATCTTGGGGCAGGTATTTGCAGCTTTGGTGACATGCTATAGGGCAGCTATGGTGCAGCAGCTGGGGCAGCAGTGCGGGCAGCTGTGGGGTCCATGGGGCTGCTATGGGGCAGTTACGGGGGGGCTATGAGGGTGGAACTATGGGCAGGCCTTAGGGCGGCTGTAGGGCAGGCTATGGGGCAGCTATGGGGCCAGCTATGGGGCGAGCTATGGGGCACTATGGGGCCGACCTATGGGGCGGCTAGGGGGCAAAAGCCAGGCGGCAGCCGTAATGGGGCTGCTATGGGGAGAAGCCATGGGGTCCGATGGGGCAGCAGTGGGGGCCGCTCTGGAGAGCAGAACCATGGGGCGGCCAGAGGGAGCGTATGGGGCCAATATGGGACAGCTATGGGGCGCTATAGGGGCAGCTATGGGGCAGCTATGGGGCAGCTATGGGGCAGCAATGGGGCAGCTATGGGGCAGCTATGGGGCGGCTATGGGGCAGCTATGGGGCGAGCTATAGGGGCAGCACTGATGGGGCGCTATGGGGCAGCCTGGTGGCAGGCTATGTGGGCGGCTATGGGGCAGCTATGGGGCTATGGGGCAGCTATGGGGCAGCTATGGGCGCGTAGGGGCGCTATGGGGCAGCTATGGGGCCGCTATGGGGCTGCTATGGGGCAGCTATGGGGCAGCTATGGGGCGGCTATGGGGCGGCTATGGGGCTAGCTATGGGGCAGCCTATGGGGCAGCTATGGGGCGGCTATGGGGCAGCCGTGGGGCAGCTGTGGGGCAGCTATGGGGCCGCTATGGGGCCGCTATGGGGCAGCCATGGGCTTCCTATGGGGCCGCTATGGGGCCGCTATGGGGGCTATGGGGCAGCTATGGGGCGCTATGGGTCAGCTATGGGGCACTATGGGGGCGGCTATGGGGCGGCTATGGGGCGGCTATGGGGCAGCATGGGCCTATGGGGTGCTATGGGGGCTATGGGGCGGCTATGGGGCGGTATGGGGGCTAGGGAGCTATGGGGCGGCTAATGGGGGGCAGGGCTATGGCGCTATGGGGGGTATGGGGGCTATGGGGGCTATGGGGGCCTATGGGGCGCTATGGGGGCTATATGGGGCGCTATGGGGCAGCGCTTAGGGGCAGTATGGGGGCTAATGGGGGGCATGGGGGCAGCTATGGGGCGGTATTGGGGGGTTTGGGGGCTTTTGGGGGCTATGGGGCGCGATAGCTATGGGGCGGCTAGGGGCAGCTGGGGCCTATGGGGCGGCTATGGGGCATGGGGCCAGCTATGGGCTGTATGGGCGGCTTGGGCTTGGGCCATGGGCGCTTATGGGCCTATGGGGCCTGGGGATGGGCGCTAGGGC
>JADANK010000960.1:0-11158 GCA_021292215.1 Lophura nycthemera
CCCCCCCCCCCCCCCCCCCCCCCCCCCCCCCCTTCTGCTTCCCTGCGTTGCCTGCATCCCTGCTCGCCTTTTTTTTCCCGTTCCTTTTTCGTTCCCTTGCAATCGCCTTTTCTCCCTTGCCGTCGCCTTTCTTCGCCATGCGGTCCGGCTTTCTCCCATGCGCTGCCTTTCTTCCCCGGTTCCTGCTTACTCTTGCCGTCCGCTTCTTCCCTTGCAATTTGCCTTTCCTTTTTTCCCTTGCGTCGCCCTTTCGTTCCGTTCCGGTTTTCCCTTGCACGCCTTTCTTACCTTGCGTCACCTTTTTTTACCCCTTCCTGTTTTTCCCGGCGTCCCACCCCTTTCTTTCCCTTGCGTAGCCCCTTTCTTCCCGTTCCTGCCCTTTGCCTTGCATTGCCTTCCTTCCCTTGCGTCGCCATTCTTTCCTGTTCCTTTCCTGCTTTACCGTGCATCGACTTTCTTTCCGTGCGTCGCCTTTCTTCTCGTTCCTGCTTTCCCTTGCGTCTCCTTTCTTCTCATTCCTGCTTTCCCTTCCGTCGCCTTACTTCCCGTTTCTGCTTTCTCTTGCGTCGCCTTTCTCCTTGCCGCCTTTTTTTTCTTTCTTCCCGTTCCTACTTTCCCTTGCGTCGCCTTAACATCCCGTTCCTCCTGCTTTCTCTTTGCGTCGCTTCGTCTTTCTTCCCTTGCTCTCCTTTCCTTTCTTCCCGTTTCCTTGCTTTCCCTTCCGTCGCCTTACACCCGTTCCTCCTGCTTCTCTTGCGTCCGCCTTTCTTCCCTTGCGTCGCCTTTTTCTTTTCCCTTCCGTCCGCCTTTCTTTCCCGTTCCTGCCTTTAACCTGGCGTCGCCTATCTTCTCAATCCAGCATGCCTTGCGTCGCCTTTCTTCCCTTGGCGACGCCTTTCCTTTTGTCCCGTGCGACTTCTTTTCTACCTTGCCGCCTCCTTTTTTTCCCCGTTCAATATGCTTTCCCTTGCGTCTTCTTTCTTCCTGTGCGTCGCCATTCCTCCCGGTTCCTCTCCTTTCCCTTGGCTCCCGTTTCCCTTTCTTCCCGTCTCCTCTTCCCTTCCGGCGCCTTACCCCCCCCCTTCCCTTTCCCGTTTTTCCCTTTTTTCTGCTTTCTCTTGCGTCACCTTTCTTCCCTTGCATCGCCTTTCTTCTCATTCCTGCTTTCCCTTATGTCGCCTTTCTTGCCTTGCGACGCCTTTCTTCCCTTGCGTCTTCTTTATTCCCTTGCGCACTTTCTTTCCCGTTCTTTTTTCCTTCTTTGCTTTCCTTCCCTTTCTTCCCTTCCATCGCCTTTCTTCCCTTGCGTCGCCTTTCTTCCCGTTCCTGCTTTCCCTTGCGTCGCCCTTCTTCCCTTGCGTCGTCTAACTTCTCTTTCCTGCTTTCCCTTGCGTCGCCATACATCCCGTTCCTTTTTTATCTTGCATCGCCTTTCTTCCCGTTCCTGCATTTCCTGGCGTCGCCATTCTTCTCATTCCTGCTTTCCCTTGCGTCGCCTCGCTTCCCTCGCGACGCCTTTCTTCCCTTGCATCGCCTTTCTTTCCGTTCGTGCTTACCCTTGCGTCGCATTTCTTCCCTTCCGTTGCCTTTCTTCCCGCTACAATTTTCCCTTGCGTCGACATTCTTTTCGTGCGTCGCCTTTCTTCCTGTTCCTGCTTTCCCTTGCGTCGCCATTGTTCGCTTGCGAAGCCGTTCTTCCCTTGCATCGCCTTTCTTACCATTCCTCCTTTCCCTTGCATCGCCTTACTGTCTTCCCTTTCCTGCTTTTCTTCTTGCGTCCCTTTCTTCCCTTGCGAAGTCTTTCTTACCATTCCTGCTCTCCCTTGCGACACGTTTCTTCCCTTGCGTCTCCTTTCTTACCTTGTGTCGCCTTCATTCCCATTCCTGCATTCCCTTGCGCCGCCTTTCTTCCCTTGTGTCGGCTTTCTTACCGTTCCGGCTTTCCCTTGCGTCGCCTTCCTTCCCGTGCAGCGCTAATTCATCCCGTTCCTGCTTTCTCTTGCGTCGTATTTCTTCCCTTGCGTCGCCTTTCTTCTCTTTCCTGCTTTCCCTTGCGTCTCCTTACATCCCGTTCCTTTTTTATCTTGCGTCGCCTTCCTTCCCTTTCATAGCCTTTCTTCCCATTCCTGCTTTCACTTGCGTCGCCTTTATACCCTTGCGCCGCCTTTCTTCCCTTGCGTCGCCTTTTTAATGTTCCTGCTTTCCCTTGCGTCGCATTTCGTTTCGTTCCTGCTTTCCCTTGCGTCGCCTTTCTTCCCGTTCCAGCTTTCCCTTGCATCGCCATTCTTACCGTTCCTGCTTTCCCATGCGTACCGGTTCTTCCCTTGCGTGGCCTTTCTTACTGTTCCTGCTTTCCCATGCGTCGTCTTTCTCCCCTTGCGTCACCATTCTTCCCGCTCGTGCTTCCCACTTTTCTTCGGCCTTTTTCCCTTGCAATCACCATTTTTCCAGTTTCCCGGCGTTCCCCTTTGGCCGGTTGCCTTCTTCCCTTGCAATCGGCCTTTCCTTTTCCCTTGGCGTCGCATTTCCTTCCCCGTTCCATTGCTTTCCCTTTTGCCTCGCCCCTTTTTCCCCCTTACGTCGCTTTTTTTTTTCCCATTTCCAACCCAAGCTTTTCCCTTGTGTCGCCTTATTTTCCCTTTTTCATAGCCTTTTCTTCTCATTTCCTTTCCTTTCCCCTTGTGTCCGGGCCTTTTCTTGCCTTGCGACGCCCGTTTCTTTCCCTTCCTTTCTTTTCCCTTCTTCCCCTTTCGTTCCTCCCGGCCTTTCTTTTCTTTTCTTTTCCCTATTTTCTTTCCCGGTTTTCCCCGTCCTGGCTTTTCCCTGGGCGACGCATTTTCTTCCCTTGCGGTCGCATTTTTTCCCTTGCGTTGGGCCTTTCCTTTCCCGTTCCACTTTCCCTTGCGTCGCCCTTCTTCCCTTTGCGCCGTCTAACTTCTCTTTCCGTTTCCCCTTTCCCTTGCGGTCGCCATAAACATTCCCGTTCCTTTTTTATCTTTTGCGTCGCCTTTTTTCCCTTTGCGTGGACCTTTTCTTTCCGGTTCCTGCTTTCCCTGGGCGTGCCATTCTTCCTCATTCCTTTCTTTCCCTTCCCCTTTCCGCCCTCGCTTCCCTCGCGGACGCCTTTCTTCCTTGCGTCGCCTTTCTAAAAACCGTTTTCGTGGCTTTACCCTTTTCGGCACTTTCTCCCTTGCGTTCGGCCTTTCTTACCTTGTCCGGCCTTTCCAATCCCGTTCCCCCCTGCTTTCCCTTGGTCGCCTGTTTTCCCGTTTCCTGCTTTCCCAGGCCCGCCTTTCATCCCTTGCGACGCCTTTCTTCTCTTTTTCGTCTTCTTTCTTACCTTGCGTCCCTTTTTTCCCGTTTCTTGGCTTTACCTTGCGGCGGCCTTTTTCTTTCCCTTGGCACGCCTTCCTTCCCGTGCCGTTCGGCCATTCTTTCCCCTTTCCTTCCTTTCCCTTTCCCTTTGCGTCGCCTTCCTTCCCCCGTACGTCCCCATTCTTCACGTTTCCGCTTTCCCCTTGCGTCGCCTTTTTTCCCCCTTGCACGTCCTTGCTTCCGGCGTCATTCTTTCTTGCCTTTGCGGCGGCAATTCTTCCCCGTTCCTTTCCTGCCTTTCCCCTCTTGTGTCCCCATTTCTTCCCTTGCATTGCCTTTCCCTTTCTTCCCGTTACCTACTTACCCCCTTTGCTCACTTTTTCTTTTCGTGCGTCGCCCCTTTTCTTCTCGTTCCTCTTTCCCCTTGCTTGGCCTTTTTCTTCCCTGGCGTCACCTTTCCTCTCTTGCCTTGCCTTTCTTCTCGCCATTTTTTTTTGTTTTTTTTTCTTCCCGGTTCCTCCCTTTCCACCACGCCTTATTCTTCCCGGCCTTGCTTTCCCTTAAAGCGCCCCTTTCTTCCCTTCTGGCCTTTCTCTCGTTACCTTTCTTCCCTATCCCTTTCTTAACCTCTACTTTCCCTTTGCAATCCCTTTCTTCCCCTTGCGTCGCCTTTTTTTTTCCCGTTCCGCTTTCCCTTGGCTGCCCTTTCCCTTGCGGCCCGCTTCTTCCCTTCCTTCCGTCTCTTTCCCTTTTTTCCCCTTGCTTCCCTTTGCTCGCCAAACAATCCCGGTTCCTTTTTTTTATTTGCACCGGCCTTTCTTTTTCCCTTTCCTTTCCCTGCATTTTCCCCTGGCAATCGCCATTCTTCTCATTCCTGCTTTCCCCTTGGTCGCCCTCGCTCCCTTGGCGAAGCCTTTCTTCCCTTGGCGTCGGGCCCTTTTCTAAACGGTCGGCTTACCCTTGGCGTCGCATTTCTTCCCTTCGTCGCCTTTTCTTCCTGCTAGAACTTGCCTTGGGTCGACATTCTTTTTCGGGGCATCGCCCCTTTCTTTTCCCGTTCCTGCTTTCCCTTTGCGTCGCCATTCCTTTTCGCTTGGAAGGGCCGTTCTTATTTTTCCCTTGCAAATCGCTTTTCTTTACCATTCCCTCCTTTTTCCCTTGCATCGCCTTAATTTTTCCCGCCGTTTCTTTTTCTGCTTTCCTCCTGGCGTCAACCTTTCTTCCTTGCAAAAGCCTTTTAACCGGTTTCCTGCCTCCCCCTTGTGACACGTTTCTTCCCCTTGCTCTCCTTTCTTCCTTGTGTCGCCTTCATTCCCATTTCTGCTTTCCCTTGGCGGCCCCTTTTCTTTCCCTTCCCCGGTGCCTTTCTTCTCTTTCCTTTGGCTTTCCCTTCCGTCTCCACAAAATCCCGTTCCTTATTTATCTTGCGTCGCCTTCCGTCCCAATGCGTTTGGCCTTTTCTTTCCCGTTCCTTCCTGCTTTCCCCGGATCGCCATTCTTCCATTCCTGCTTTCCCTTGGCGTCCGCCTTACTTTCCCTTGCGACGCCTTTTCTTCACGTTCCTGATTTCGCTTGCAATCGCAATTTCTTTCCCTTGCATAGGCCTTCTTTCCCGTTCCTTTGCTTTCCCTTGCATTTGCCTTTCTTTTCCCCTTTGCGTCGCCCTTTCCTTAAACCGGTTCCTTCCGGCCTTTTCCCTTGCTCGCCTTCCCTTCCGGACGTCCGCCATTTTCTTCAACGTTTCCTGCTTTCCCCTTGGCGTCCGCCTTTCTTTTCCCTTGCGACGTCCTTGGCTTTCTCATTTCCTGCGATCCCTTTGCCCGCCTTTCTTCCCGTTCCTGCTTTCCCCTTGCGTCGCCGGGCTTCCCTTGCGTCCCCCTTTTTCTTCCCATTCCGCCTTATTAACCTTGCGTCCCCCGCCTTTCTTTTTCCCTTGCAATCGCCTTGCTTCGGGGCGTGGCCATTTTTTTATTAACCGTTCCTCCTTTCCCTGGCCTTCCCCACCTTTCTTTCCCCTTCCTTTCCTCCTTTCCCTTGCTTTGCCTTTCTTTTTCCCGTTCCTGCTTTCCCCTTGCCTTCGCCTTTCTTTTCCCTTCGGCTTTCCCTTTTCCGTTCGCCTTTTTTTTTTTTTC
Source organism: Lophura nycthemera (assembly GCA_021292215.1). Lineage (NCBI taxonomy): Eukaryota > Metazoa > Chordata > Aves > Galliformes > Phasianidae > Lophura > Lophura nycthemera. The sequence goes on from JADANK010000960.1 coordinate 5,448, forward strand.
CCTTGCGTCCCCTTTCTTCCCTTTCCTTCTTTCCCCCCCTTCCTTTCGCCTTTTTTTCCCTTGCGTCCCTTTTTCTTCCCGTTCCCTGCTTTCCCTTGGTTCGCCTTTCCTTTCCCTTGCCTCGCCTTTCTTCCCTTCCTTTCCCTTCCTTTCCCCTTGCTTTCCCGGCCTTTCTTTCCTTTTCTTCCTTTCTTTCTTCCCTTCCCCTCCCCGGCCTTTTTTCCTCTTCCCTCCTTTCCCTTCCCCCCTTTGCGGTCGCCCCTTTTCATCCCTTCCCCGTTCCCCTTCCTCCCTTTCCTTCTCCCCTTTCCTCCCTTGGCTTTCCGCCCTTCCTTCCTTCCCTTTTCGTCCCCCTTTTCTTCCCGTTCCTGTTTCCCTTGTTTGCCTTTCCCTTTTCCCTTGGAAATCGCCCTTTTTCCCTTTCTCCCAACCTTTCTTTTCTTCCCGTGGTTTCCTTGCCGGCCTTTCTTTCCCTTGGTGGCCTTCTTTGTTCCTTTTCCTTCTCCCTTTCCTTTCCTGTTTCCCCAAGGCTTTTTTCCAGGCGTGGCCTTTTTTTCCAGGTTCCCCCGGCTTTCCCTTTAGTTCGCCTTTTTCTTCCCGGGCGTCGCCTTTTCCTTTCCCCTTCCGTTCCCGGTTGCGGCCGCCTTTTTTCCGTTCCTCCTTTGCCTTGGTCGCCTTTTCCCTTCCCTTTCCCTTGGCGGCCGGCCTTTTCTTCCCTTTGCGTCCTTTTTTTTTTTTTTTTAAAATTTTCCTTCCAGCTTTGCCCTTGCGTCGCCTTCTTTCCCTTTTCCTTTCCTTTTCCCGTTCGCCTTTTCCCCTTGGCGCCGCCTTTCTTTTTCGTTTTTTTTTTGCTTTCCCGCTTTTGGCGTCGCCTTCTTCCCTTCCGGCCTTTGTTGGTTTCCCTTTTCCTTTCCGTTTCCTTCTCGCTTTTTTCCCTTGCGGGTCGCCTTTTCTCCCTTGTTCTTCCCTTTGCGTCGGCCTTTTTTTTCCCTTTGGTTTTTTTGCCTTTCCCCCTTTCCAGCCTTTCCCTTGCGTCCCCTTTTTTTCCCTTGCATTGGCCTTTTTTTCTTTTGCTTTTTTTTTCCCTTTCCTTTCCTTCGCCGCCTTCTTCCCTTTTTTCCCTTGCCGTCGCTTTTCCCCCTTGCGGCGGCCTTTTTCCCCTTGCGGTGGCCTTTTTCTTCCCTTTCCACTTTCCCTTGCGGCGCCCTTTTTTTCCCCCTTGGCCTTTCTTTCTTTTCCTCTTTCCCTTTCCGGCCTTCCCGGTGCGTTTCGCCTTCACCCTTTTCCTTTTTTCCCCCTTTACCCTTGCGGTCCGCCTTTTTCTTTCTTCCCCCTTGCGGGTTGATTTTTTCCCTTTCCTGCCTTTTTTTTCCTTTTTCCCCCTTTTCTTTTCATTTCCTGCTTTCCCTTCCGTCGCCCTTCCTTTTCCCTTCCCGGCAACCTTTTCTTTCCCTTGCTTTCCCTTTCCCTAAAACCTTTCCCGTGCCTTTTACCCTTGCTTGGCCTTTTCTTTCCCTTTTGCGGTTCCCTTTCCTTTCTTTCCCCCGTTCCCTCCTGCTTTCCCTTTGGCCGGCGCGTGGCCGTTTCCCATTGCCCTAAAACCGTTTCTTCCCTTTCTTGTTTCTTTTCCCTTGCTCGCCTTTCTTTTCGTTCTTCCTTTTCCTTCCTTTTCCCCTTCCTCCTTCCGTTTCCCCTTTCTGCTTTCCCTTGCGTTCAAACCTTTTCCCCTTGCCGGTTTCTTTCCTTTTTTTCCCCTTTTCCCGTTTCTTTCCCAAAGCGTCACCCCTTTCTTTTTTCTTCCCTTTTTCCCCCCTTTCTTTAAGGCCCCTTTTCCCTTTCCCTTTCCGTTCCTCCCCGGCTCTTCCTTGCGGCCAAGTTTTCTTCCCTTGCGTCTCCTTTCTTACCTTGGTCGCCTAAAATTCCATTCCTACTTTTCCCTTGCGCCCGCCTTCCTTCCCTTGTGTCGGCGTTTTCTTAAACCGTTCCGGCTTTCCCTTGCGTTGCCTTCCTTCCCGTGGGCGCTAATTCTTTCCCTTCGGCTTTCTCTTTGCGGCATTTTTCTTCCCCCCTTTTGTGCCTTTCCCTTTTCCTGCTTTCCCTTGCGTCGCCCTTTTTCTTTTCCCCCGTCCCAGCTTTCCCTTGCATCGCCATTCTTAAACCCGTTCCTGCTTTCCCATGCGTACCGTTCTTTTCCCCTTGCGTGGCCTTTCTTACGTTCCCCTTGCCCCCTTTTCCCCATGCGTCGTTTTTCTTTCTTCTTTCTCCCCTTGCTCACCATTCCTTTTCCCCCCGTCCCTTTCATTGCATCGCCTTTTCTTCCCTTGCATCGCCATTTTTTTCCCAGTTTCCTCCCCTTTTTGGCGTCCCTTTCTTCCTTGCATCGCCTTTCTTTCCTTTGCGTCGCATTTCCGTCCCGTTCAGCTTTCCCTTTTTGCGTCGCCTTTCCTCCCTTACGTCGCTTTTCTTCCCATTCCCAGCTTTTCCCTTGGTCGCCTTTAATTCCCTTTCAAGCCTTTCTTCTCATTCCGCTTTCCCTTGTGTCGCCTTTCTTGCCTTGCGACGCCTTTCTTTCCCCTTTTTTCTGAGCTTTCCCTCGTCGCCTTTCTTCCCTCCCGAAGCTTTTCTTCCCGTTTGTCCTTTCTTTCCCTGGGCGTCGCATTTTTCATCCCTTGCGTCGATTAATTTCCCTTGCGTTACCTTTTCTTTCTTCCCGTTCCTACTTTCCCTTGCGTCGCCCTTTTCCCTTGCGCCGTCTAACTTCTCTTTCCTGCTTTCCCTGGCGCCCAAACATCCCGTTCCTTTTTTATCTGGCGGCCCCCCTTTCTTTCCCTTTTCTTTCCTTTTCCGTTCCTGTTTCCCTGGCGCCCATTTTCCATTCCTGCTTCCCTTCCGTCGCCTCGCTTTTCCCTCGGACGCCTTTCTTCCATTGCGTCGCCTTTCTAACCGTTCGTGCTTACCCTTTTGCGCGCATTTCTTTCCTTCCCTTGCGTCGCCCCCTTTCTTCCCTTTTACAACTTCCCTTTGCGTCACTTTCTTTTTTCGTGCGTCCCTTTCTTCCCGTTTTTTTTCCTCTTTCGCCTTCGGCCCTTTCCTTCGCTGCGAAGCCGTTCTGGCCCTTGATCGCCTTTCTTACCATTCCTTTTCCCTGCAAATCGCCTTACTTTCCCATTTCTGCTTTCCTTGTCCACCTTTCTTTCCCCGGGGCCTTTCCCGTTTCCCCTTCCCCTGCTTTCTCCTTGCGTCACCTTTTTCTCCCTTCCTCCTTTTTCCCCTTCCTTCTTTCCTGAACGGCACCTTTTTCTTCCCTTTGCGTTGGCCTTTCTTTCTTTCTTCCCGTTCCTGCTCTCCCTTGCACCTTTCTTCCCTTGCGTTCCTTTCTTACCCTTGTGTCGCCTTAATTTTTCCATTCCTCTTTCCCTTGCGCCGCCTTTCCCTCCCATTTGGTGTCGGCTTTCTTACTGTTCCGGGCCCTTTTCCTTGGCTCGCCTTCCTTTCCTGTGCGGCGCTAATTCTTCCCGTTTCGGCTTTCCCCTGGTGTCGCCATTCTTCTCTTCCCCTGTTTCCCTTGCGTCGCCTTACTTTCCCTTGCGCCTTTTTTCCCTTTGCGTCGCTTTGTTTCTTGCGTCGGGCCTTTTCTTTCCCGTCATGGCTTTCCTTGCTGCCTTTATCCCCTTGCGTAGCCTTTTCTTCCCGTTCATGCTTTCCCTGCGTTGCCATTCCTCCCTTCCTCGCCTTTCTTTCCCATCCAGCTTCCCTTGTGTCGCCTTTATTCCCTTTCATAGCCTTTCCTTCCCGTTCCTTTGCTTTCCCGTCGTCGACTTTTTCCTCCCTTTTTCCCCTTTTTCCCTTGCATCGCCCTTCTTCCTTGCGTCGCCTTTCCTCCAGTTCCTCTTTTCCCTTGCGTCCTCTATCTTCCCTTCGTCCCTTTCTTTTCTTTTTGCGGCCTTTCTTCCAATTCCTGCTTTCACTTGCACGCCTTTTTCTTCCCTTTTCATCACCTTTCCTTTCGGTTTTCTTGCTTTCCCCCTTGCGTCGCTTTTTCTTCCCTTTGCGTCGCCCCTTTTTTCTTCCTTTGCGTCGCCTTTTTTCCCTTCCCTTTCCCTTCCGCCTTGCTTCCCTTGCGTCGCCTTGCTTCCCTTCCGTGCCTTTCCCTCCCTTGCTTCGCCTTTTTTTGTTCCTCCCCTTGCGTCGGCTTTTTTCCCTTTCTTTCCCCTCCTGTTCCCTTTGCGTCGGCTTTCTTCCCTCCTCCCCTTTCTTCCCTTCCTTTTCCCGCGTCCCTTTTTCCCTTTTTTGCTCGTTTCTTCCTCCCCGGACTCCTTCCCACTTTCCCTTCCTTTTTTTCCCTTGCGTCGCCTTTCTTCCCTTTCCCGCCCTTTCCCCTTGCGTCGCCCCTTTCTTCCCGCCGCCTTCTTCCCCGTTTGTTTTTCCCCCCCTTCCGCTTTCCCTTGCGTCGGTTTTTCCCTTGCGTTTCCCTTTTTTTTTCCGGTTTCCTGCTTTCCCTTGCGCGCCTTCTTCCCTTGCTCGCTTTCTTCCCTTGCTCCCTTTTTTCTTCCCTTCCCGGGGTTCCTTGCGTTCCTTTCTTCCCGGGGCCCTTTTTTTGCCGGCTTTCCTTGCCCGTTTTCGCCTTTCCTCCCTTCCCTGGGGCCCTTTTTCCTTCCCTTGGCGGGGCCCTTTCCATACCGTTTTCAATGCTTCCCCTTTTTTCTTCCCTTGCGGCCTTTATTTTTCTTTCCCCCTTTTCCGGCTTTCCCTTCTCGCTTTTTTCCCGTTCCGCTTCCCATTGCCCGTTTATCCCCTTTGCGGCCTTTCTTCTCCTTTGCTTTTCGGCGTCGCCTTTTTTCCGGTTTCCCTTGCGGCGCCCTTTCCTTTTCCCCATCCCCTTTTCCCCCCTGCCTTTTCCCTTTTGCGTCCCCCTTTCTTCCTTCCCTGCTTTCCCTTGGCCCCCCAACCCCCCCTTCTCCCTTGCGAGCCTTTTCTTCCCTTTTCTTTCCGCCCTTCCCCCTTGCCGCCTTCTTTCCCTTGTTTGTTTTTTTCCCTTGCGGCGCCTTTATTTCCTTTCCTCTGTCCCTTGCGTCCCTTCTTCCCTTGGTCGCCTTCGTTTCCTTTCCTCCCTTTTCCCTTTCCCCTTTTGTGGTCGCCTTTTCTTTTCTTCCCTTTTGTTTTTCCCTTGCTCGCCTTCCTTCCCTTGCCTTTCTTTCCCGGCCTTTCCCTTGCCGCCTTTTTCCCTTGGCGTCTTCTTTCTTCCCTTGCGTTTTCGGCCTTTAATTTCATTCCTTCCGTTCCTCTTCCTTGGGTCCCTTTCTTCCCTTGGGTTCGCCTTTTCTTCCCGTTCTCTTCCCCTTGCGTCGCTTCCTTTTCGTCTCGCCTTTTCCCTTCTCCTTCCCGCTTTCCCTTGGTTGCCTTTCTTTTCTTCGCTGGGCGTCCTTCTTTCCTTTCCTTTTGCGTCCTTTTCTTTCCCTTCCCCTTTCTTTTCTCCCTTTTTTTTTTTTTTTTTTTTTTTTTTTTTTTCCCTTCTCCCTTTCTTTTCTTCCCTTTCCTTCCCTTCCTTGTCGCTTTCCCCTTTTCGTTTTCCCCGTCGCCTTTCTTCCCTTCCTGTTTCCCTTGCTTTTCCCCTTTCTTTCCCTCCCTTCCCCTTTTTCCCCTTCCGGTCCTTTCTTCCCTTTTCTTGGCTTTCCTTCTTCCCCTTTTTTTCCTTTGCCCTTTTCCCTTTC
>JADANK010000961.1:0-19014 GCA_021292215.1 Lophura nycthemera
CCTCCCCCCCCCCCCAAAAAACCCCCCCTTCCCCCCCAGGCCAAAGTGCGACCCTCCCCTTCCCCCCAGCCCCATAATTGTGGGACCCCCTAAGTGCGGACCCCCCTTCCCCCCCCAGCCCCATAACTGTGGAGACCCCTTCCCCCCCCCCACCCGCCCATAACTGTGATCCCCCAGCCCCATAATGCAACCCCCCTTTCCCCCCCAACCCCATAACTGTGGCTCCCCCCAAGCCCCATAAAATGTGGGAGCCCCTTCCCCCCCCCAGCCCCATAAGTGCGAAGACCCCCCCTCATTCCCTCCCCAGCCCCATAAGTGCGAGACCCCCCCATTCCCCCCCAGCCCCCCCAGCCATAACTGTGCTCCCGCTTCCCCCCCCAGCCCCATAACTGTGCCCCCCGTTCCCCCCCCCAGCCCCATAAGTGGCCACCTTGTCGCCGTGGGGCTCGGCGCTGGCCGCCTCCTTGAGCAGGTTGGGGATGACGTCGTTGGCCACGTCGAAGAACTCCTTGTAGATCTCCTCGTCCTCGCGGCAGTAATTGTAGCTGTGGGGCGGACCCACAAGTGGCGCGTGGGAATGGGGCCCGCGAGTGGGGGGTGGGACCCACAAGTGGGGGGTGGGAGCCATGGGGTGGGAATGGGACCCACAAGTGGGGGGTGGGACCCACAAGTGGGGGGTGGGAGCCATGGGGTGGGAATGGGGCCCACAAGTGGCGCGTGGGAACGGGGCCCACGAGTGGGGGGTGGGAGCCATGGGGTGGGAATGGGACCCACAAGTGGCGGGTGGGAATGGGGCCCACGAGTGGGGGGTTGGGAAAGGGACCCAGAAGTGGGGGGAGGGAGCCATAGGGTGGGAATGGCGACCCACAAGTGGGGGGGGGAATGGGACCCACAAATGGGGGGGTGGGAAACCATGGGGTGGGAATGGGACCCACAAGTGGGGGGTGGGAGCCATAGGGTGGGAATGGGACCCACAAGTGGGGGGTGGGAATGGGACCCACAAGTGGGGGTGGGAGCCATGGGGTGGGAATGGGACCCACAAGTGGGGGGGGGAGCCATGGGGTGGGAACGGGACCCACAAGTGGGGGGTGGGAGCCATGGGGTGGGAACGGGACCCACAAGTGGGGGGGGGAGCCATGGGGTGGGAATGGGAGCCATAAGTGTGGGGTGGGAGCCATGGGGTGGGAATGGGACCCACAAGTGGGGGGTGGGAGCCATGGGGTGGGAATGGGAGCCACAAGTGGGGGGTGGGACCCATAGGGTGGGAATGGGACCCACAAGTGCGGGGGGGAGCCATGGGGTGGGAATGGGACCCACAAGTGGCGCATGGGAATGGGACCCACGAGTGGGACCCATAAGGGTGGGGTGGGAACCACCCTAACCTCCCATCACCCCATAACCCCCCACAGCACCCCATCACCCCCCATCACCCCCCCATCACCCTATAGCCCCCCAACCCCCCCCTCACCCTGATGACTGGCGGTTCCCCCTAACCCAATAAAACCCCATATCCCCCCCCACCCCCCGCCCCCCCCCCCCCCCTCACCCTGGATGGGTGGGGTCCCCCATAACCCAATAAACCCCATATCCCCCCCATCCCCCCCCATCCCCCACCCCCCCCTCCTCCGGTGACGTGGCTTTTGCCCCATAACCCAATAACCCATACCCCCCACACCCCCCCCATGCCCCCAACCCCCCCCCACTCCCGGGAACCCGGTGGCGGTGGGCGCCCCTAACCCTAACCCCATATCCCCCCATCACCCCCCCATGCCCCACCCCCCCCTCACTCCTGTTTATTTTTTTCCCTAACCCCCCCCCCCCCCCATCCCCCCATCCCCCCATATCCCCCCCCCCCCCCCCTTTCCCCCCCAAAGGCCCCCCCTCACCCCATAACCCCCCCATCCCCCATACCCCCCATATCCCCCCATCACCCCATCACCCTCCATCACCCCATATCCCCCCATCACCCCTATTCCCCCATAACCCCCCCATCCCCCATAACCCCATCACCCCCCATCACCCCAACCCCCCATCCCCCATTCCCCCCATCACCCCCCAACCCCCATCCCCCCCCATACCCCCCATCACCCCATAAACCCCCCATCGCCCCGCTCACTCCTGGATGACGGTGGCGGTGTCGGCCCAGGCGCCCAGCGCCTCCTTGACGTTGCGGTTGCGGCAGTGGAAGCCGGCGAGGTAGAGGTAGGGGTAGATGTGCGCGTTGTCGTAGTGCCGCCGCGACGAGCCGATGGCCTGCGGGGCCGGCGGGGGCCGCGTGGGGGCGCTGTCGCCGAACGGCGCCACGGACGGGCGCCGCCACGGACCGCGCCGCCCCAATAGAGGGGAGGCCCCCCCCTTAGAGAGGGGCCGCCCCATAGAGCCCCATTAGAGACCCCCCTTCCCTAGAAAGAACGCCGCCCCCATAGAACCCCTAAGACGCCCCCCCATAGAGCCATACAAAAGCCGCCCCATAGAGACCCGCCCCCCATAGAAAACCCGCCGCCCCAAGAGACCCAAAGACCCCCCCATAAAAAAGGAGAAACGCCGCCCCCCATAAGCCCATAGAACCCCATAGAGAACCATAGAAATGCCCCATAGAGACCCCGCCCCATAGAGACGCCGCCCCATAGGGGAAACGCCCCATAGGAATGCTGCCCCATGGAGGAAACGCCCCATAGAAATGCTGCCCCATAGAGAGAGACGCCCCATAGAGGAAACGCCCCAAAGAGGAAACGCCCCATAGAGGAAACGCCCCATAGAAATGCTGCCCCATGGGGGAAACACCCCATAGAAACGCCGCCCCATAGAGGAAACGCCCCAAAGGAAAGCCCCAAAGAAACCCCCTAGGGAACCCCCTAGAAACCCAAGAAACCGCCCATGAGCCCAAAACCGCCCCATAGGGGCACCGCCCCATAGAAATGCCCCATAGAACGGCCCCATAGAACCCCATAGAACCCAAAAACCCAAAAGAACCCAAGAACCCCATAGAGAACCCATAGAAAACACCCCCCATAGGGGGAAACATCCCATAGAGACACCACCCCATAGAGACGCCGCCCCATAGAGACCCATAGAAATGCCCCATAGAGACGCTGCCCCATAGAGACCCCGCCCCATAGAGACCCCGCCCCATAGAGACCCATAGAAATGCCCTATAGAGACACCGCCCCATGGAGACTGCCGCCCCATAGGGATCACTGCCCCATAGAAATACCCTATAGAGAGACACCGCCCCATAGAGACCCATAGAACCCCATAGAAATGCCCCATAGAGACGCCGCCCCATAGAGACACCACCCCATTGAAATGCTGCCCCACAGAGACGCCGCCCCATAGGGATCACTGCCCCATAGAAATACCCCATAGAGGCATCGCCCCATAGAAATGCCCCATAGAGACGCTGCCCCATAGAAATACCCCATAGATACACCGCCCCATAGACACACCGCCCCATAGAAATACCCCATAGATACACCGCCCCATAGAGACGCCACCCCATAGAGAGACCCCATAGACACACCACCCCATAGCAGCGCCGCCCCCCACCTCATGGTACAGCGTCAGTGGGTCCGGCCGTCCCGGCGTCGGCTCCAACTCCTCCAGGTCGGCCAGGTTGCCCAACGCCATGGGGTAGCTGTGGGGCAGCCCCACAGCGTCACCCCACAGCATCAACCCCACAGCATCACCCCACAGCGTCAGCCCATAACATCACCCCACAGCATCGCCCCACAGCATCAGCTCCGTAACGTCACCCCATAACATCAGCCCCACAGCGTCACCCCATAACATCACCCCTACAGTGTCAGCCCCACAGCGTCAGCCCCACAGCGTCAGCTCCACGTCACCCCAGTGTCAGCCCCATAACATCACCCCATAGCGTCACCCCCCATAGCGTCACCCCCACGACATCACCCCACAGCGTCAGCCCATAACATCACCCCACAGCGTCAGCCCCACAGCATCACCCCATAACGTCGCCCCACAGCGTCGCCCCACAGCCTCAGCTCCATAGTGTCACCCCATAGCGTCAGCCCCACAGCGTCAGCCCATAACATCACCCCTACAGCGTCAGCCCCATAGCGTCAGCCCCACAGCGTCGCCCCACAGCGTCAGCTCCATAGCACCACCCCATAATGTCACCCTACAGTATCAGCCCCACAGCGTCACCCCCCCACAGCGTCACCCCACAGCATCAGCCCCACAGCATCAGCTCCACGTCACCCCAGTGTCAGCCCCATAACATCACCCCACAGCGTCAGCCCCATAGCGTCACCCCATAACGTCAGCCCCACAGCGTCAGTCCATAACGTCACCCTACAGTATCAGCCCCACAGCGTCACCCCACAGCGTCAGCCCCACAGCCTCAGCTCCATAGTGTCACCCCACAACATCAGCCCCATAACATCATCCCATAGCATCGCCCCACAGCGTCAGCTCCATAACATCACCCCACAGCGTCAGCCCCAGTGTCAGCCCCACAGCGTCCAGCCCATAACAACCCCAAGATCACCCCACACGGCGTCCCCCACCAGCCCATAACCCCCCCATAACCCCCCCACACCCCCATACCCCCCCATAACCCCCCCACACCCCCATAGCCCCCCAAACCCCCCCACGCCCCCCAACCCCCCCAGTGCCCCATAGCACCCCCTAACCCCCCCACGCACCCCATAGCGCCCCAAAAACCCCCCCATAACCCACCCCACACACCCCATAGCGCCCCCATAAACCCCCCCAACCCCCCATAACCCCCCCATAACCCCCCCCACACCCCAAACCCCCCCCGTATCCCACCCCACAACCCCATGCACCCCAACACCCCTAGCGCCCCATAACCCCGCCCCATAGCACCTGCTGGAGCTGCAGCAGCTCCAGGCTGTCGCTGTGGGGGGTCGATGGGGGGAGGCGCAGCCAAACCACCCCAGGCCGGGGGCGGGAGGGCCCCCCCACGGGGGGGGGGCGGGGGGGGGGTCAGCCCCATAGCACCCCCTCAGGGCCCCCAAACACCCCAGTCATCTCACAGCCCCCCATATCTCTCCCAAACACCCCCACAACCCCCCCATCCCCCCCACCCCCTCCATCATCCCCCCCCTCCCCACCAACCTCCCCCACCAAAACCCCCCATCCCCCCCATATCCCCCCCACCCCCCAACCACCCCCCACCCCCCCAAACCCCTAGCCCCCCAAACCCCCCAACCACCTCCCAATCCCCCCCAAGACCCCCAGTCCCCCCCAACCACCAAACCCCCCCAAATCCCACCCAACAACCCAATCCCCCCAAACCTCCCAAACCCCCCATATCCCCCAACCACAACCAAACACCCCCATATCCCCAAAACACCCCCCCCTCATCCCCCCCACCCCACATCCCCCCCATCCCCCCCCACCTAAACCCCCCCAACATCCCCATACCCCCCCCACCCCATACCCCCTCCCCCACCCCATAACCTCCCCCCCAATAACCCCCCATATCCCCCCCATGACCCCACAATCCCCCCCCAATGACCCCACATCCCCCCAAATAATCCCCCCCAATACCCCCCCATATCCCCCCCCAATGACCCCACATCCCCCAAATCCCCCCACCACCCCCATATCCCCCCCAATAACCCCCCCCCACATCCCCCCAACCACCCCAATCCCCCCTATCCCCCCAGCCCCCCACCCCCAAACCAACCCCCAATCCCCCGGATCCCTCCCCACCAACCCCCAATCCCCCCAACACCCCCCAAATCCCCCCAAACCCACCCCCCCACACCCCCCCAACCCCCCAACCCCCCCAAACACCCCAACCACCCCCACAGCCCCCCATGAACCCCCCCAAAATATACCCCCCACCCCCCCTCCCCCCCCAAATCCCCCCACCCCCTCTACCCCCCCAAATCCCCCCCCCACCCCCTTCCCCCCCCCACCCCATATCCCCCCCCCAATCCCCCAACCCCCCTAACCCCCCCCCCCCCACCACACCCCCCCCCCCACCCACCCTCTCAGCCACCCCCGCCTGCACGCTTGCCGCGCCGGTCCTCGTTGCCCTTCCCGTGCCAGGTGACCTCGGCCGTCTGCTCCCCCCCCTTCCCGAAAACCACCCAGGCGTGGTCCTCAGACAGCGCCAGGTGCACGTCGGGCAGCCCCAGGGCCTGGCAGGCCCCCACCACGGCGAACGCCACCCCAGAGCTGTCCAGCTTCGTGCCTGGGGGGCAGAAAGCGGTTGTGGGGGGGGATATGGGGCAGGAGGAGCGGATATGGGGGGTTATGGGGGGGATATGGGGGGTATGGGGCAGGAAAGAAGCAACTACAGTGGGGTTATGGGAGGGTAGTGGGGGGATAACGGGGGGGAGATGGGGGCAGGAAGAGTGGCTATGGGGGGTTTATGGTGGGGATAGGGGGGTGGGTTATGGGGCAGGAAGAGCAGCTAAGGGGGGGTTATGGGAGGGATATGGGGGGATATGGGGCAGGAAAAGCAGCTATGGGGGAGAATGCGGGTTAATGGGGGATATGGTGGCAGGAGACAGCTGTAAGGGGGGGTTATGGAGGGAATATGGGGGGATATGGGGCAGGAAAAGCAGCTATGGGGGAGATATGGGGTGGTTTGGGGGGGATATGAGGGGGTTATGGGGCGAGGAAACAGCGATGGGGGAGTTATGGGGGGTTATGGGGCAGGAAGAGCAGCTATGGGGGGGTTATGGGGGGGTATGGGGGGATATGGGGTGGTTATGGGGCAGGGGGGTGGTTATGGGGGGGTTATGGGGTGGTTATGGGGCAGGAGGATGAGCAGCCCCAGGGCCTGGCAGGCCCCCACCACGGCGAACGCCACCCCAGAGCTGTCCAGCTTCGTGCCTGGGGGGCAGAAAGCGGTTGTGGGGCAGGAAGAGCAGATATGGGGGTTAGGGGTTTTATGGGGGGTTATGGGGCAGAAAGAGCACCAACTACAGTGGGGTTATGGGGGGATATGGGGGGTTATGGGGGAGATGGGGGGGATAAGGGGGCAGGAAGAGCAGCTATGGGAGGTTATGGGTGGTTTGGGGGGAGAATGAGGGGGTTATGGGGCAGGAAAGAAGCACTAGGGGGGGGATATGGGGGAGTTTTATGGGGGGACCATGGGTGCAGGAAGAGCAGCGATGGGAAGTTATGGGGTGTTATGGGGGGATATGAAAGGGGGTTTGGGGGCAGGAAAGCAAGCTATGGGGGGGTTATGGGTGCTATGGGGGGGTATGGGTGCAGGAAGGAGCAGCTAAGGGGGGGTTATGGGGGGATATGGGGGGGATATGGGCGAGGAAAAGCAGCTATGGGGAGATATGGTGTGGTTTGGGGGGGATATGAGGGGGTTATGGGGCAGGAAGAGCAGCTATGGGGGGGATATGGGGAGTTATGGGGGGATATGGGGCAGGAAGAGCAGCTATGGGGGGGATATGGGGAGTTTGGGGGATATGGGGCAGGAAGAGCAACTATGGGAAGTTATGGGGTGGTTTGAGGGAGATATGAGGGGGTTATGGGGGCCAGGAAGAGCAGCTATGGGGGGGTTATGGGGCAGGAAGAGCAGCTATGGGAGGTTATGGGGTGCTATGGGGGGGATATAGGGGCTATGGGGCAACGAAGAGCAGCTATGGGGGGATATGGGGCAGGAAGAGCAGCTGATGGGGGGATATGGGGATGAGGGGGGGATATGGGGCAGGAAGAGCGCTATGGGAAGTTATGGGGTGTTTGGGGGATATGAGTGGTTATGGGGCAGAACAGCAGCTATAGAGGGTTATGGGGGGATTATGAGGCAGAAGAAGCAACATAGGGGAGATATGGGGGGTTTATGGGGCAGGACGCAGCTAATGGGTGTTATGGGTGGGTTTATGGGGGGTTATGGGGGGATATGGGGGGGAATTGGGGCAGGAAGAGCAGGCATGGGGGGTTAATGTGGTGGTTATTGGGGGTTGTGGGGTGGTTATGGGGCAGGAAGAGGAGCTATGAAGAGGTTATGGGAGGTTTGGGGCATAAGAGCGGCTATGGAGGATTATGGGGGGGTTATGGGGTGGTTATGGGGCAGGAGGATGAGCAGGCCCCGGCCGGGGCAGGCCCCCACCCACGCGACGCACCCCAGAGCTGTCCAGCGTCGTGCCTTGGGGGGCAGAAAAGGCGTTGGGGGGGGGTCTGTTGTGGGGCAGGAATAAGGGATATGGAGGAGATATGGATGATTAAGGGGGGTTATGGGGCAGAAAGAGCAACTATGGGGGGTTTATGGGAGAGATATGGGGGGGATAAGGGCAGGACGAGCAGCTAGTGGGGGGGATCGGTATGGTTTCTGGGGCATTGGAGTTGTTATGGGGGGGTTATTGGGGCAGGAAGAGCAGCTTGGGGGGGATAGGGGTGATTTGGGGGGATAATGGGGCAGGACGAGCAAGCTATGGGGGTTATGGGGCAGGAAGAGCAGCTGTGGAGTGTTTAATGCTCCCTCCCGCCCCGCCCATACCCCCCCAGTCACCCCCAACCCCCCAATCTCCCTCCCAGCCCCCCCCTCGACCCCGAACCCCCCACCACCCCCCATCTCGCGTCGCCCCCCCCCAACCACCCCCCATACCCCCAATTCCCTTCCCCCCGACCCCCCCATCACCCCCCCATAGCCCCCCCAACCCCTCAATCCGTCCCCCATTACCCTCCCAAAGCCCACAGCCCCCCGTCCCCCCGCATTACCCCCCCATCGGCCCCCATCGCCCCTCGTCCCCCCCCAACCCCCCCTCCACCCCCGACCCCCGCCATTCCCCCGCGACCCCCACGGCCCCCTTACCCCCCCATTAACCCCCCATCGCCCCCCCCAGCCCCCCATAGCCCCCCATAACCCCCTACATCACCCCATATCACACCATAGCTCCCCATTCACCCCATAACCCCCCCATCGCCCCCCCATCGACCCCTCGCATTTACCCCCCATCGCTTCCCCGATAACCAGACCCCCCAACCCATACCCCCCCCCACCTCTGCCCCCCAACCCCCCATTACCCCCGATTGCACCCGCCCATCACCCCAATGCCCACATCACACCCCCAATCGCCCCCCATACCATACACCTTACCCCCATCGGCCCCAACCACCCCACATTAACCCCCCATCCCCCCCCCAGCACCCCGCCCCCCACCCTGACCCCCACCCCGCCCAGGCGCCCCCCCAGCCCTCCCAACCCCCCCCATCACCCCTCCCAACCCCCACATCGACCCCCCCCACCCCCGCCATTCCCCCCCATCGCCCCCCCACCCCCCCCCATCACCCCCCCACCCATCGCCTACGCCCCCAACCCCCCCACCAGCCCCCATCACCCCCCCATCGCCCCCCACCAACCACCCATTGTCCCCCAACGCCCCCCATCGCGACCCCCCATTATCCCCAATCGCCCCCCAACCCCCCCAGGAACCCCTCATACAGACCCTCAATCGGACTCCCATGATCCCCCCATCGGTCGCCCCCCCATTCCCACCCAATCGGCACTCCTCCCAAACCACCCCCCAACCCCCCACCCCCCACCCCCACCCCCAAAAAAAAAAAAAAAAAAAAACCCCCCACCCCCCCCCGGTCCCCCCACATTGTCCCCCAACGCCCGCGCCCCCCCATCGGGGCCCATCGGAACCCCCCATTATCCCTCAATCGCCCCCCAACCCCCCATCGATCGACCCCTCGACCCCCAATTCCCCCCCATGTACCCCTCATCGACCCCCCATCGACTCCCAATTAACCCCCTATCTCGCCCCGCCATTACCCCACCATCGCCCCTCCATACGTCTCCAAACCCCCCCACCGCCCCCCATCGGCCCACCGCCCTCCCCCCATCGCCCCGACCGCCCGACGACCCCGTTCCCCCCCTTTCCCCCCGCCCCGCAGCGCCCCCGACCCGTGAGGAAGATGAAGCGACTGGATGTGCGCGCGGTCCTTGAAATAGGACCGGCTGAGGCTGTTCCAAATGACGTCGGCCACTTTGCGGACCAATTCCCGGGACGAGAAACCGTCGGGCCGGGGGTACAGCGACAGATCCACGGCGCCCCGGATCTGAGCCGTGAAACGGGCGTAAAGAGCGGCCACGATGGATAAATCCGCCACCGGGAAATAGGCGGCGCTGTGCGGATCCGGACCCGGGGAAAGCCTCGACGGACGCCAGGCACGATTGGGGGCAGCCACGGCGGTGAACGGTCAGGAAATGTTGAGACGAAAGCCCAGAAAAGGAGAGCAGGAACCGATCGGTTGTTCCGGTTGGCGCAGCTCCGCCTCGAACAGCCGAACCACCGCCGAGACCGAGCGCAGGGGGAACAGGGCTTTCTGCCACGGCTTCAGCCCCATGGCTGCGGGGAGGGGGGCAGATGAGGGGCAGATGGGGGGCAGATGTGGGGCAGATGGGGGGCAGATGGGGGGCAGATGGGGGGCAGATGGGGGGCAGATGGGGGGCAGATGTGGGGCGGATGGGGGGCAGATGGGGGGCGGATGGGGGGCAGATGGGGGGCAGATGGGGGGCAGATAGGGGAGTAGGGGGGGACAGATTGGGGGGACAGCGGGAGGGCAGGGGGGGAGGAAGGGGGGGCAGGTGGGGGGGCAGGTGGGGGAGTAGGGGGGGACAGATGAGGCGGTAGGGGAGTAAGGGGGCAGATGGGGGGAGTAAGGGGGGAGTAAGGGGGGGCAGATAGGGGGCAGGTGTGGGGCAAAATAGGGGCGTAAGGGGGGCAGTGGGGCAGATAGGGGGCAGGTGTGGGGGAGATGGGGGAGTTAAGGGGGGGCAGATGGGGGCAGGTGGGGGGAGATAGGGGAGTAAGGGGGGGCAGGTGGGGGGCAGATAGGGGGCAGGGTGGGGGGAGATATTGGAGTAAGGGTGTGGGGCAAGGTGGGGGGCAGAATAGGGGAGGTAAAGGGGGGGCAGGTGGGGGGCAGATGGGGAGTAAGGGGGGGCAGGTGGGGGGCAGATAGGGGGCAGGTGGGGGAGTAAGGGGGGAGCAGGTAGGGGGGCAGATAGGGGAGAAAGGTGGGGGCAGATAAGGGGCAGGTGGGGGAGAGGAGGAGTAAGGGGGGCAGATAGGGGGCAAGTGGGGGCAGATAGGGGAGTAAGGGGGGGGCAGATAGGGGAGTAAGGGGGGGGCAGGGGCAGGCAGAAGGGGGCAGGTGGGGTCAGATAGAGGAGTAAGGTGGGGTCGATGGGGGAGCAGATGGGAGTAAGGGGGGGGGGTCACGTGGGGGTCAGATGGGGGAAAAGGTTGGGGGGTCAGATGGGGGAGGTAAGGGGGGTCAGGTGGGGGCAGATGGGAGTAAGGTGGGGGTCAGGTGGGGGAGTAAGGTGGGGGGTCAGATAGGGGGCAGGTGGAAAACACAAGTTGGGGTCAGATGGGGGGCACATGGGGTTAGATAGGGGGAGTAAGGGGGGAGCAGGTGGGGGGCAGACAGGGAATAAGGTGGGGGGCAGATAGGGGGCAGATGGAGTAAGGTGGGGGGCAGGTGCGGGGGTCAGACGGGGGTCCAGATGGAGGATAAGGTTGGGGGGTCAGAATTGGGGGGCAGGTGGGGGTCAGACAGAGGATAAGGTGGGGGTCAGATGAGGGTCAGATAGAGGAGTAAACGGAGGCAGCTGGGGGGGGGGGGTCAGACCGGGGGTCACGTGGGGGGGGATCAGAGGTCAGACGGGGGCTCCGACAGAGGCCTGGTGGGGGTGAGATGGGGCCCGGCGGGGGTCAGAGCTGCAGCTCGGGGGGTTCGGAGCCGGGCTCCGATTTGGGGGCTCCGAGGGACCCCGGAGTTGGGGTTGGGCTCCGGTCCGGGGGTCTCCGAGGTGCGGCTCCGTTCGGAGCCGGGGGGGCGGCCCGGAGGTGGGGGGGTGGGGGTCGGGGGGGTGATGGGTCGGGGCCCCGCGGAGCCGCAGCCGGGTTCGGAGCGGGGCCGCAGGAGGGAGGGGGTCTCGGCGGGGCTCCGTTACCCGGTGCGGACCTCAGCGGGGCTCCGCGGCCCTCGGCGGGGCGCGGCCGGGACGCCGCAGGCCTCCCGTGGATACCGGAGGATGTCGGTAGGCCGCGGTCGATCGCCGCGTTCCGCTCCGGTCGCACCCGGAGATCATCGGCTCGACCGCAGACCCCAAACGGGCCGGGCCGGGCCGGGCCGCTCCTCACCGGGACCGCGGGCGGCGACGGGAACGGAGAGCGGGGCACGACGGGAAGTGTAGGCGGAAGAGGAGGGACGGGACCGGAAGTGAAGGCGGTGCGCGGGGCACGACGGGAAGCTTAGGAGAAAGGGGAGGGGCGTGGCCGGAAGTGAAGGCGGTGCGCGGGGCACGACGGGAAGCGCAGGCGGAAGGGGAGGGGCGTGACCGGAAGTGTAAGCGGTGCGTGGGTCACGACCGGAAGTAGAGGCGGAATAGGCGGTGCCCGCGAGGCATGCCGGGAAGTAAAGGCTCCGAGGGCGCCGCCATGTTTTCCCCGCCGTGGAGTGACGCCTCAAATTCCCCGGAAACGACCCCAAAATGCGCCGAAACGGCCCCGAAGGGCGCCGCCCCCCCTCGCACGAAGCCCCGCTGCTCCATAAGGGCACGAGAGGTGTTGATCCTCCATCCCCCAAACCCCCCAAAAGGTCCCAACCCAAAAAGAAAAACCCCCACCAATTTCCCCATTTGGGGGGGGCCAGGGGGCCCCCCCGGCCGCCAAAGCCGAAGAGCCCCCCGGTGCCGCCCCACCCGAAGCCCCGCCCACCACCAAAACCATGCCCACTCGTGCCCCCCACGCCGCCGTAGCCCCGCCCCATTCGAGGCCCCGCCCAACGTCGAAGCCACGCCACCACCCGAAGCACCGCCCACCACCAAAGCCACGCCCACTCGTGCCCTACCACCGAGCCCCGCCCCTTCGAGCCACGGCCATCGACGAAGCCACGCCCCCACCGAAAGCCACGCCCACCTCCAAACCCACGCCCACTCGTGCCCCCCACACCGCTGTAGCTCCGCCCCATTCGAAGCCCCGCCCATCGACGAAGCCCCGCCCCCACCCAAAGCCCCGCCCACACGTGTCCCCCACACCACCGTAGCCCCGCCCCATTCGAAGCCCCGCCCATCGACGAAGCCCGGCCCCACCCGAAGCCCCTCCCATTCACCGAGCCCACGCCCACAGGGTTCCCTTCACACCGTACTCCCCCGCCCTCGAAGCCACCCACCACCCAAACCAAACCCCAACACGTGTCCCCACCACCACCGTAGCTCCGCCCCCATCGAAGCCCCGCCCATCGCCGAAGCGCCGCCCCCAAACAGCTCCGCCCCCTCCGCAGCTCCGCCCACCGCCTTTATTATGGGGGCTCAGCGCCGGCGCTGGGGGGGGGAGGGGCAACGCCCTCCACGTGACCGCCCCCGGGGGGGTCCCCCACCCCCCGCCCCCCCCCCCCCCCGGCACGGGCATCGCGGCCCCACGCAGCGGCACGGGGGGGTCCTCCGGGGGCGCTCCCGGCACTCGGCATCTGCGGGTCAAAGGTCAAAGGTCAGGGGTCAGACAATTTGAATGGGGGGGTCCTGTTCCCCCCCCCCCCATAGGGACCCTAAATTGGGGGGGGGGGGGGTCCCATTCCTCCCCCCATTGGGACCCTTTAATTGGTGCAAGGCCCCTGTTTAAAAGAGACGACACCCCCCCGGGTTAGGGGGAAGCAAAAGGGGGGGGGGGCCCCGCCCCCCCCCCCCCAAAAAAATTGGCCCCCCCCCCCCTTGGGGCCCAAAATTGGGGGTGGGGGGGTTCTGTTCCCCCCCCCAAAATTAGGGCCCCCCCCCCTCCGGTCCCATTTTGGGGGGGGGGCCCCCCATTTTGGGGGGGGGGGGGGGGGGTCCATGGGGAGGGGGGGGGGTCGGGGGGGGCGGGGGGGGCGGGGAAAAGCGCCCCCCCCCGGGGCGTGGCACTCACATCCTCCTCTGGCTCTCCTCACCTGGGGGGGGGGAAAATTGGGGGGGGTCCCAGGGGGGGGTCCCAGGGACGGGGGGGAGGGGAAAGGGGTCCCGGGGGGGGGAAATTATGGGGGGGGTCCCAGGGTCCGTGGGGTGGGGGAAGTGGTCACCTGGGGGGGAGGGAAGGAAATTATGGGGGGGGGGGCCCAGGGCGGGGGTTGGGGGGGGGGGAGGTGGTCCACCTGGGGGGGGGGGGAAATTTGGGGGGGTCCCCAGGGTTGGGGGGTGGGGGGGGGGGGGGTTGGGGGGGGGGGGAAGGAGGAACAGGGGGGGGTCCCGAGTGGGGGGTGGGAGGGGGGTGAGGAAATTTGTGGGGGGGTCCCAGGTTGGGGGGGGGGGGAAGTCCACCTGGGGGGGGGGGGAGAGGAAATTTGGGGGGGGCCCAGTGGGGGGAGTGGGGGGGGGGGGAAAAAAATGGGGGGGTCCTTGATGGGGGGTGGGGGCGGGAAAAATTGAGGGGGGTTTGTGGGTCGGGGTCCTGGGGGGGGGCCCAAATGGGGAGGGGGGGGGGGTGCAGCTTTGCGGGGCACAAAGTGGGGGGGTCCTGGGGGGGGGGGGGCCCCAACTGGGGGGGGGTCCCCAAAATGGGGGGGGGTCTTGGGAAAGGGGGGGTGGTTCCCCCGGGGGGGCCCCGGTGGGTGGGGGGGGGGGGGGGATGTCCCGTTTTTTTTTGGGGGGGGGTCTCCCCGGCGCGGCCCCCCCCGGTGGGGCGCCCCCCCCCCAGGGATTGCTCTCCTCTGCGCCCCCCGCCGCCCTGGGGGGGGGGGGGGGGTGGGGGGGGGGGGGGGGGGGGATGGGGGGGGCCCCCCCCCCCCGGCCCCCCCGCCCCCCCCCCCCCCGCCTTTGGGCCCCCCTTGGTCCCCCCCCCCCCCTTGTCCCCCCCCCCTGTCCCCCCCCCGCCCCCCCCCCCCCCCCCCCAGCCCCCCCCCATAAACCCCCCCATTCCCCCCCCCCCCCAAACCACCCCTTTTCCCCCCCCCCCCCCCCCCTTCCCCCCCCCCCCCCTTTCCCCCCCCCCCCCCCCCCCAGAAAACCCCCCCCCCCGGGCCCCCCCCTTCACCCCCCCCCCCCCAACCCCCCCAACCCCCCCCCGGGACCCCCTTCCCCCCCCCAAACCCCCCAAACCCCCCCCCCCAAACCCCCTCCCCCCAGACCCCCCCTCCCCCCCCCCCTTCCCCCCCCCCCCGGCCCCCCCCCCCAACCCCCATATTCCCCCCCCCGGGCCCCCCCTTCCCCCCTAACCCCCCCATACCCCCCCCCATAGGCCCTCCCCCTTTCCCCCCCGCCCCCCAAACCCCCCAAAGCCCCCTTGGGCCCCCCCACCCCCCCCCCCGCCCCCCAAACCCCCCCAAACCCAACCCCCCCAAACCCCCCCAATCCCCCCAAGGACCCCCAACCCCCCTCGGGACCCCCCATAGGACCCCCATACCCCCCAAAGGGGCCCCCCATACCCTCCATAGGACCCCCTATCCCCCCCCCCCCCCCTCTCCCCAAACCCCCAAGGACCCCCATATCCCCCCCCATCCCCCCATTCCTTCCATAAACCCCCCATACCCCCATAGGATCCCCCTATCCCCCCAGCCCCCCCATCCCCCCAATAATCCCCCACAGAACCCCCATTCCCCCCCAGGCCCCCCCAAATTCGCCCCCATGGCCCCCCATATCCCCCCATAACCCCCCAGGCCCCCCCCCAGAAACCCCAATCCCACCCCACAAACCCCCCATACCCCCCATAACCCCATATCCCCCCCCAGCCCCCTCCTCACCACTATCCCCCCCCAGTCCCCCCAATCCCCCCATAGGACCCCATAAACCCCCCCTCGCCCCCTCCCTCCCCCCCCCCAACCCCATACCTCCCCCCATACCCCCCCCATAGGACCCCATACCCCCCATATCCCCCCCTCATGCCCCCATAGGCCCCCCAATCCTCCCCCGGACCCCATATCCCCCCTAGGAAACCCCATATACCCCCCCCAAAACCCCCAAATCCCCCAGGACCCCTATCCCCCCAAGGAAACCCCTATCCCACCCCACAACCCCCATATCCCCCATATCCCCCCATAGGACCCTCATATCCCCCCATATCCCCCCATAGGACCCCCTATCCCCCCCAGCCCCCTCCATACACCACATATCCCCCCCCCCATCCCCCCCCATTCCCCTCATAGGACCCTCATAAACCCCCCCCTCAGCCCCCCCTCCCTCCCCCCCAGCCCCATACCTGCCCCCCCAACCCCCCAAGGACCCCCCCATATCCCCCCCACCCCCTCCATAAAACCACAATCCCCCCCAGACCCCCCCATATCCCCCCAGGCCCCCCCAACCCCCACCCCCCCCCAACCCCAACCCCCCCCAGCCCCCCATACCCCCCATAGAACCCTATCCCCCTAGGACCCCAAAAACCCCCCCTCAGCCCCCCCCCAATCCCCCTCCCCCAAAGGACCCCCATAACCCCCCCAGAACCCCCACACCCACCCCAAAAAACCCCCCCATTCCCCCCATAGGACCCCCATATCCCCCCGGCCCCCGTATGCCCCCCAAGGAAACCCAACCGGGCCCCCCATACCCCCATAGGACCCCCCAATCCCCCCAGCCCCCCATATCCCCCCCATAGGACCCCATATTCCCCCCCCAAGACCCCATACCCCCCCAGACCCCCATACCCCCCCCCAAAGACCCCCATATTCCCCCCAAGGCCCCCATTCCCCCCTCGGGACCCCCAAGACCCCCCATAAACCCTCCATAAGACCCCCCCTATCCCCCCCTCCCCTCCCCCCCCGCCCCATACCTGCCCCCCGGGGTGGGCACGGCCTGCATCGCGCCCCCCAGCCGGCCCCCTGGCGGCAGCAGCACTCCTCGAAGCTCAGCGCCGCCCCCCCGAGGGGCGCCCCGCACATCCCCGCCTCGTCCCGCCGCTGCCAGCACGTGGGGGGGGAGAGGGGAGTGGTGAGGGGGGGGGGGGCGCGGGGGGGGGGGAGGGGGGGAAAGGGGGAGGGGGCGACTCGCATCGGTGTGCACGCGAGTGTGCGTGCCTTGCACGAGTCTGCGTGGCTGCGTTGTGGGGGGGATGCGCGTTGGGGTTGCGTGGGGGTGGGCACAGGGGGGGTATGGGGGCAACAAGGGTTGCACGAGAGTTGCACGAGGGGTGGGTATGGGTTTTGCAAACGAGGGGTTGCACGAGGGCGGCATGACGAATGCACGAGGGGTGGCTATGGGTTGCACGAGGGTTGCACGAGGGGTGGCTGTGGGTTTGCACGAGGGTTGCACGAGGGGTGGCTGCTGATTGCACGAGGGTTGCACAAGGGTTGCACGAGGGGTGGCTATGTGTTGCACAAGGATTGCATGAGGGCTGGCTATGGGTTGCATGAGAATTACACGAGGGGTGGCTGTGGGTTGCACGAGGGTTGCACGAGGGCTGGCTATGTGTTGCACGAGGTTTGTAGATGGGGTGGCTATGAGTTGCACAGGGTTTGCACGAGGGGTGCACGAGGGGTGGGTATGGGTTGCACAAGGATTGCACGAGGATTGCATGAGGGGTGGCTACTGATTGCACGGGGGTTGCACAAGGTTGGCTATGTGTTGCACGAGGATTGCATGAGGGGTTGCTATGGGTTGCACGAGGATTGCACAAGGGGTGGCTGTGAGTTGCACGAGGGCTGCACGAGGGTTGCACAAGGGGTGGCTACTAGTTGCACAAGGGTTGCACGAGGGTTGCACGAGGGGTGGCTGTGGGTTGCACGAGGGTTGCACGAGGATCACGTGACACATACATGAGGATCCCGCGAGGACCATGTGACATACGCTAGGCTCACATGACACACCCAAGGCCCACGTGACACCCCCCGAGGATCACATGACCGCCCCCCCGCGATCACATGACTCACCGCCGTGGGGCAGGCAGCGGCGGCGCTGCGGGTCGTAGCGGGCCGGGGGGGGGCAGAGGCAGCGGAACGAACCGCGGGTGTTTTCACACGACCCCCCCGCGCAGTTGGACTCGTCCAGGCACTCGTCCACGTCTGGGGGGGGGCACACGCACATGGAGACCCCGTAGGGACCCCACAGAGCCCAGAGGGACCCATTGACCCCATGGGGATCCCATAGAACCCATAGGGACCCATTGACCCCATGGGGATCCCACAGAGCCCATAGGGACCCCACAGAGCCCATAGGGACCCATAGAGCTCATAGTGACCCCATAGAACCCATAGGGACCCCATAGAACCCATAGGGACCCATTGACCCCATGGGGACCCCACAGAACCCATAGGGACCCATAGAACCCATAGGGACCCATTGACCCCATGGGGACCCCACAGATCCCATGGGGACCCCACAGAACCCATAGGGACCCATAGAACCCATAGGGACCCATTGACCCCATGGGGACCCCACAGAACCCATGGGGACCCCACAGAACCCATAGGGACCCATAGAACCCATAGGGACCACATAGAACCCATAGGGACCCATAGAGCTCATAGTGACCCCATAGAACCCATAGGGACACACAGACCCCATAGGGACCCCACAGACCCCATAGGGACCCATAGAACCCGTAGGGACCCATTGACCCCATGGGGACCCCACAGAACCCATAGGGACCCATAGGGACCCATAGACCCCATGCTGACCCCACAGAACCCATAGGGATCCCTTAAAACCCATAGGGACCCCATAGAACCCACAGGGACCCATAGACACCATGGAGACCCCATAGAACCCATAGGGACCCCATAGACCCCATAGAGCCCAGAGGGACCCCATAACCACACAGTGACCCTATAGTGACCCCATAGCGACCCCATAGCACCCTATAACACCCCATAGCACCCCATAGCACCCTATAACACCCCATAGCGCCCCATAGCGCCCCCTAGGGCCGCACCCAGGCACTGCAGCAGGTTGCTGGCGTAGTCGTAGCCCTGCTTGCAGTAACACTGCTCCATTGGGCCCCATAGCACCCCATAGCGCCCTATAGCACCCCATAGCACCCCATAGCACCCCATAGCACCCTATAACACCCCATAGCACCCCATAGCACCCCATAGCACCCCATAGCACCCATAGCACCCATAACACCCCATAGCCCCTGATAA
>JADANK010000962.1:0-11462 GCA_021292215.1 Lophura nycthemera
CCCGGAACCCCCTCCCCGGTAACGGAACCGGGTACGGAACCGGAGGGTTGTGGAGGGAGGGGGGGAAAAAGGGGGGGGGTCGGGAGGTGAGGAGGGGGATCCGGGAACTGGGAGTTGATTGGGGTTAATTGGGAACGGGATTGGAATTAATTGGGAGCGGTGGGGGTGTGGGGGGGGGTCCCGGTGGAAAAACGGGGAGCGTCGAGCCGGTGCGTCCCGTCTGGGAGCTGGGAAGGGGGAACAGAACACCGGGAATTAACGGGAAGGGAACGGAGGGGGTTCCCCGGGGGGGGGGGGGACGACGAGACGATGTAATGGGGAGACCCGAGTGGGGATTGGGGGGAATGGGCAACGGGAATCGGGAACGGGAACCGGGAGAGCAGGGCTGCTGCGTCCCGAAGTAAGAATGGAACAGCGGGAGTTAATAGGGACCGGGATTGGGATGGGGGGCCGGGAATAGGGACCGGGAATAGGGACTGGGAATTGGGACTGGGGTTGGGATGGGGGACCGGGAATAGGGACTGAAAATTGGGACTGGGGTTGGGATGGGTACACAGGGATTCTGGGATGAGGAACCGGGAATAGGGACGAGGATTGGGATGGGAGATCGGGAACATGGACCGGGAATAGGGACCGGGAACAGGAACTGGGGGACCGGGAATAGGGACCGAGAATTGGGATGGGGGACCGGGAATAGGGACTGGGGTTGGGATGGGGGACCGGGAATAGAGACTGGGAATAGGGACGAGGATTGGGATGGGGGACCGGGAATAGGGACCAGGACCGGGAATAGGGACAGGGAATTGGGACCGGGAATTGGGATGGGGGACCGGGAATAGGGACCGGGAATAGGGATTGGGGACCGGGAATAGGGACAGGGAATTGGGACCGGGAATTGGGATGGGGGACCGGGAATAGGGACCGGGAATAGGGATTGGGGACCGGGAATAGGGACAGGGAATTGGGACCGGGAATTGGGACCGGGAGTAGGGACTGGGACCGGGAATAGGGACAGGGAATTGGGAACGGGAATTGGGATGGGGGACCGGGAATAGGGACCGGGACCGAGAATAGAGACCGGGATTGGGATGGTACACCAGAATTTTTGGATGGGGAAACCGGGAACCGGGACCGGGAATAGGAATGGGGTCTGGGGCACCAGGGTCGGACCGGGCGGTTTGGGGGGGGGGGGGTTTTTTTGGGGGAGGGTCCCATCGCGTCGCTCGGCCCCGAACGGACACCGGGATCGCGGTTCCTACCGGGAAACGGGAAGAGCGGAGCGATCCGGGCGGCGTTCGGGAGGAACGTCGGGTTTTGAGCCCATTGGATCCCGTACGAAACGGGACACGGAGCGGTGCCACCTCCGGGATTTCGTTACCGGTTCCTTTACCGGGAGGCGGAGGAGAAACGAAGGGGCGGCGGGGACGGAACGGCTGCGGTGGGTTTGGGGTCGGATCGTTTCCTAACGCCGCTCCGCTCCGCCCGCAGCCGTCGGGATGAAAACGGAGGAAGCTCCGTCGTGTCTGCAGCCGGGAACGGCGATCCGAGGCTTCGGTCAGTGCCCCCCAGAAATCCCCCATAACCCCCCCCATAAACCCCCGCATAAATCCCCTCTAAATCCCCCCAAACCCGATCCCCGTGTCCCCCACCCTCCCCCAAATCCCAGTGTTCCCCCATACCAGGTCCATCTGCCCCCAAACCTCTCCGCCCCCCCCATCCTTCTCAATGTCCCCCACCCTGCCCCCCCATCCCATCCCAATTCCTCCCTCCTCATCCTTGTGCCCCCCCAGTCCCAATGTCCCCCCCATCTGTTTCCCTTTGTCCCCCCCATTTTCCTCTGCCCCCAAACCCTCCATCCCTCCCATACATCCCTATGTGTCCCCAATTCCCCACCGCCCCCCACCCTGCCCCCCCCATCCTATCCAAATTCCTCCCTCCCCATCCCTGTGCCCCCCCAAACCCCAATGTCCCCCCCATCCGTTCCCTTTGTCCCCCCCATCCCGTTCCCTTTGCACCCCAAACCTCTCCACCCCCCCCACCCATACATCCCTATGTCCCCAATCCCCTGCCCCACCACCCCTGCCCCCCCCCAGTCCCATCCCAATTCCCTCCCTCCCCATCCCTGTGCCCCCCAAATCCCCAATGTCCCCCCCCATCCGTTCCCTTTGGTCCCCCCCATCCGTACCCTCTCTGCCGCCCCAAACCCCTCCGTCCCCCCCATCCTTCCCTATGACCCCCCAATCCCATCCTCAATGTCCCCCACTTAGCCCCCCATCCCATCCCATCCCATCCCATCCCATCCCATTCCCTTTCCTCCCTCCCATCCCTGTTGCCCCCCCAAGCCCCAATGTCCCCCCCCATCCATTCCCGTCTGCCCCAAACCCCCCCACCCCCCCACCCATACATCCCTATGTCCCCAATCCCCCCACGCCCCCCACTCTGCCCCACCCATCCCATCCCACCATTCCTCCCTCCCCATCCTGTGCCCCCCTCCCCCCAAACCCCAATGTTCCCCCATCCGTTCCCTCTGCCCCCAAACCCCTCCCGTACCCCCCCCATCCTTCCCTATGACCCCCAAACCCATCCCCAATGTCCCCCACTCAGCCCCCCCCATCCCATTCCATCCCATCCGAATTTCCCTGCCGTCCCCATCCCTGTGCCCCCCCCAAATCCCAATATCCCCCCCCATCCGTTTCCTTCTCTGCCCCCAAACCCCCTCCACACCCACCCCCCCCCCATCCTTCCCTTTGCCCCCCCCACCCATCCCCTGTGCCCCCAGACCCCCCTCGGACCCCCACCTGTCCCGATGTCCCCCCCACCCTGTCCCCCCCCACATCCCATCCCTATCTCCCCTAACCCAAACCCAATCCTATAACCTCAACCTCCAATCCCATAACCCCAATCCCATAACCCCAACCTCAAC
Source organism: Lophura nycthemera (assembly GCA_021292215.1). NCBI lineage: Eukaryota > Metazoa > Chordata > Aves > Galliformes > Phasianidae > Lophura > Lophura nycthemera. The sequence goes on from JADANK010000962.1 coordinate 2,924, forward strand.
CCTACAACCCCAACCCTATAGCCCCAGACCTCATCCCAATCCCAAACGCAACCCTATAACCCCAACCTCCAATCCCATAACCCCAATCCCATAACCCCATCCCTACAACCCCAACCTTCACCCCAACCTTATAACCCCAAACCTCATCCCAATCCCAACCCCATAACCCCAACCTCCAGTCCTATAACCCCATCCCAACAACCCCAACCTTCACCCCAACCCTATAACCCCAGCCTCCAACCCTATAACCCCAACCCTACAACCCCAACCTTCACCCCAACCCTATAACCCCAGCCTCCAACCCTATAACCCCAAACCTACAACCCCAACCTTCACCCCAATCCTATAACCCCAAACCTCATCCGAATCCCAACCCTATAACCCCAACCTCCAACTCCCCACCCCTACAACCCCATTCCTACAACCCGACCCTATAACCCCAGACCTCATCCCAATCCCAAGACCAACTCTATATAACCCCAAACCTCATCCCAGTCCCAAACCCAACCCTATAACCCCAACCTCCAATCCCATAACCCCAATTCCATAACCCCAACCTCAACCCTATAAGCCCGACCCTATAACCCCAAACCTCATCCCAATCCCAACCCTATAGCCCCAGACCTCATCCCAATCCCAAACCCAACCCTATAACCCCAACCTCCAACTCCCCACCCCAACCCCACCCCTATAACCGCACAACCCCAACCTCACAACCCCACCCTATAACCCCAACCCCATAACTCCATCCCCAGAGCCCCCCGAGCCTCCCCACCCCATTCACCCAACACCGCTTCCCCACGACCCCATAAACCACCGCATCCCCGACCCCACAGCCGACCCCATTGGGGCAGAGGCAGTGGGATGCGGGAAGGGAAGGGCAACCGAGAAACCCATAAAAATCCTAAAATCCTAAAATCGTCCCATTTTGGCACAAAAGAAAGGCGGGGAACGTCTCCGCCTGCCTCAACCCTACAACCCCGATCCCGATAAAACCTTTATGGCCCCAGCCCTACAGGACGGCGCCTTTGAAGTGCGGCCATAGATCTGAATGTTGATAAAGGAACAAAAATCCCAAAGCCGAGCGGGTTTTCCTCTTTTTTAAGCCCTTTCGGCCCCAAATAGGGGCGGAACGCAGCCTTGGGATTGTGTAGGGCCATTGGGAATGGGGTCGGCCCCATTGAGCCCCAAAACATCCCCTATATCTCCTCTGATCCCCAACCCCAAAACATCCTCTATATCTCCTCTGAGCCCCACAACCTCAAAACATCCCCTATATCTTCTCTGATCCCCACAACCCTGACCCCAAAACATCCCCTATATCTACTCTGAGCCCCACAACCCCAAAACATCCCCTATATCTCCTCTGAGCCCTGATCCCATAACGTCCCCTATATCTCCTCTGAGCCCTGACCCCAAAACATTCCCAATATCTTCTCTGAGCCCTGATCCCATAACATCCCCTATATCTCTTCTGATCCCTGACCCCATAACATCCCCTATATCTCCTCTGAGCCCCACAACCCCAAAACATCCCCTATATCTCCTCTGATCCCCACATCCCTGACCCCAAAACATCCCCTATATCTCCTCTGAGCACCACAACCCCAAAACATCCCCTATATCTCCTCTGCCCTGATCCCATAACGTCCCCTATATCTCCTCTGATCCCTGACCCCATAACATCCCCTATATCTCCTCTGAGCCCTGACCCCATAACATCCCCTATATCTCCTCTGAGCCCCACAACCCCAAAACATCCCCTATATCTTCTCTGAGCCCTGATCCCATAACATCCCCTATATCTCTTCTGATCCCTGACCCCATAACATCCCCTATATCTCCTCTGAGCCCCACAACCCCAAAACATCCCCTACATCTCTTCTGATCCCTGACCCCATAACATCCCCTATATCTCCTCCGATCCCCACAACCCTGACCCCAAAACATCCCCTATATCTCCTCTGAGTCCCACCTCCCTGACCCCAAAACATCCCCTGTATCTCCTCTGATCCCGACATCCCCGACCCCAAAACATCCCCTATATCTCCTCTGAGTCCCGACCCCAAAACATCCCCTATATCTCCTCTGAGCCCCACCTCCCTGACCCCAAAACATCCCCTATATCTCCTCTGAGCCCCAACCCCAAAACATCCCCTATATCTCCTCTGATCCCCACCTCCCTGACCCCAAAACATCCCCTATATCTACTCTGAGCCCCAACCCCAAAACATCCCCTATATCTCCTCTGAGCCCCAACCCCAAAACATCCCCTATATCTCCTCTGATCCCGACATCCCTGACCCCAAAACATCCCCTATATCTCCTCCGAGCCCCACAACCCCAAAGCATCCCCTATATCTCCTCTGAGCCCCACCTCCCCGACCCCAAAACATCCCCTAAATCCCATCTGATCCCCACAGCCCTGACCCCAAAACATCCCCTATATCTTCTCTGAGCCCATAACAACCCCAAAACATCCCCTATATCTCCTCTGAGCCCCGACCCCAAAACATCCCCTATATCTTCCCTGAGCCCCCCCATAACGCTGCCCCCCCCATAAGATAATTGCCCCCCCCAATAAAGCCGCCCCTCCCCACTGATGCTCCCCCCCCCATAAAGCTGTTCCCTCCCCCATAAGGTTATTGCCCCCCCCATAAGGTTATCCCCCCCCATAAGGTTTATTCCCTCCCCCCCATAAGGTTATTCCCCCCCCCCATAAGGTTATTGGCCCCCCCCATAAGGTTATTTCCCCCCCCATAAGGTTTTATTGCCCCCCCACAAAGCCATTCCCCCCCCCATAACGTTTATTACCACCCCCCCATAAAGGCTGTCACCCCCTTCCCCCCCCCCATAAGTTAATTACCCCCATATAAACCCTGTCCCCCCCCCATATAAGGTCATTCCCCCCCAATAAAAGCGTCCCCCCCCCCAATATGGCTGTACCCCCCCCATAAGATAATTACCCTCCCCAATAACTTATACCCCCCCATATGGCTGTACCCCCCCCCATAAGATAATTACCCCCCCCAATAAGCTTATTACCCCCCCCATATGGCTGTACCCCCCCCAAATAAGATAATTACCACCCCCCCCAATAAGCTTATTACCCAACCCCCATAATGGCTGGTACCCCCCCCCATAAATAATTAACCCCCCCCAATAAGCTTATTACCACCCCCCCATTGGGCTGTACCCCCCCCAATAAAACTGCCCCCCCAAACAAGTTTAATTAAACCCCCCCCCAATCAAGTTATTCCCCCCATAAGGTAATTCACACCCCCATACGGTTATTCCCCCCCCCCCCAAAAATTATTACCCCAAACCCCCCCCATATGGCTGTACCCCCCCCCCCCATAAAGCTGCCCCCCCACCATAAGGTAATTCCCCCCCCCATAAGCTAATTACCAACCCCCCAATAAGCAACACCCCCCCCCATGTCTGTAAACCCCCCCATAAGCTAATTACCCCCAATTACTAATTGCCCCCCCCACCTTTGGGGCACCCCCCCACCCCCAAAATAAAACCGTTCCCCCCCAATAAGGCAATTACCCCCCCAATAAGCTAATTACCCCCCCCCCATGTCTGTACCCCCCCATAAGCTAATTACCCCCCATAAGCTAATTAACCCCCCAATTAGCTAATTACCACCCCCCCCACAACCTTTGCACCCCCCCAAATAAAACCGTTCCCCCCCCAAAAGTTAATTACCCCCCCCAATAAGCAATTACCCCCCCACATTCGTAACCCCCCCCATAAGCTAATTAACCAACCCCCTAAAGCTAATTACCCCCCCCCTTGCAAACCCCCCCCAATAAAACCGTTCCCCCCATTAGGCAAACCCCCCCCAAAGCTAATTCCCCAAATTAACCCCCAAATGTATACCCCCCAAAGCTTACCCCCCCATAAGCTAATTAAACCAACCCCCAAGTAACCGCCCCCAATAGCTAATTAACCACCCCCCCACATGTCTGTAACCCCCCCCAAATAAAAACCGTTCCCCCCCAATAAGCTAATTAATTACCCCCCCCACATGTCTGTACCAACCCCCCATAAGCTAATTACCCCCCAATTAGCTAATTACCCCCCCCCTTTGCACCCCCCCCAAATAAGACCGTTCCCCCCCCAATAAGCTAATTACCCCCCCATAAGGCTAATTAAATACCCCCCCCAATTAGCTAATTACCCCCCCACACCTTTGCAACCCCCCCCAAATAAAACCGTTCCCCCCCCATAAGTAATTACCCCCCCAACAAGCTAATTACCCCCCCACATGCACACCCCCCCCCAAAAAAACCATCCCCCCCCCCCCCACGTCCGTACCCCCCCCCCCCCAAAAAAACCGTTTCCCCCCCCCCCCCCCCCACCGCAGCTCCGGCCCCCCCCGCCCCCCCGTTTCTGCGCCGGCTGCGATCGGCCGATCTCGGACCGCTTCCTGCTGCGCGTCAACGAGCGCTCGTGGCACGAGGGCTGCCTGAAATGCAGCGCCTGCCGCAGCCCATGGCCGGCAGCTGCTACTGCAGGGAGAGGATGCTGTACTGCAAGAGGGACTACGAGAAGTACGGCGGGGGGGCGGGGGGGGGGTTGAGGGGGGGTTGGGGGGGGGGGGGATGGGGTGGGGGGGGGTTGGGGGGGGAAGGTGGTTTGGGTGGTGTCTTGGGGTTGGGATGGAGGGATGGGTGTGGGGTTGGCATGGGGTGAGGGATGTGGGGTTTGGGTGGGGTGATGGGTGTGGGTTTTGGGATGGGGTGATGGGTGTGGGGTGAGGGATGGTGATGGTGGTGTGGGGTCAGGGATGGAGGGATGGGTGTGGGTTTGGGATGGGGTGAGGGATGTGGGGTCAGGGATGGGGCGATGGGTGTGGGGTCAGGGATGGGGTGATGGGTGTGGGGTGAGGGTGGGGGAGGGATGTGGGGTCAGGGGATGGGGTGGATGGGTGTGGGGTTGGGATGGGGTGAGGGATGGGGTGTTTGGGATGGGGTGATGGGTGTGGGGCAGGGATGGGGGATGGGTGTGGGGTTGGGATGGGGTGAGGATGTGGGGTTGGGAATGGGGTGATGGGTGTGGGGTCAGGGATGGGGTGATGGGTGTGGGGTTGGGATGGGGTGAGGGATGTGGGGTCAGGGATGGGGTGATGGGTGTGGGGTCAGGGATGGGGTGATGGGTGTGGGGTTGGGATGGAGGGATGGGTGTGGGGTCGGGATGGGGTGATGGGTGTGGGGTTGGGATGGGGTGAGGGATGTGGGGTCAGGGATGGGGTGATGGGTGTGGGTCAGGGATGGGGTGAGGGATGTGGGATCAGGGATGGGGTGAGGGATGTAGGCTTTGGGATGGAAAGGTCTTGGGATTGGGATGGAGTGATGGGCGTGGGGTCGGGATGGGGTGAGGGATGTGGGGTTTGGGATGGGGTGATGGGTGTGGGGTTGGGATGGGGTGATGGGTGTGGGGTCAGGGATGGAGTGAGAGATATGGGGTTTGGGATGGAGAAATGGCTATGGGGTTTGGGATGGAAAGGTCTTCTTGGGGTTGGGATGGAGTGATGCTGTTGGGTTTTGGGATGGGGTGATGGGTGTGGGGTTGGGATTGGGTGAGGGATGTGGGGTCAGGGATGGAGAAATGTCTTTGGGTTTGGGATGGAAAGGTCTCTTGGGGTTGGGATGGAGTGATGTTGTTGGGTTTTGGGATGGGGTGATGGGTGTGGGGTCAGGGATGGAGTGAGGGATGTGGGGTTGGGATGGAATAATATCTATGGGGTTTGGGATGGAAAGGTCTTCTTGGGGGCGGGGGGGGTCGGGGGGGGAATGGGGAAGATTGGGGGGGGCGAAGGGGGATGTGGGGTTTGGGGGGGGAAATGTGTTTGGGTTGGTGTTCTTGGGGTTGGGATGGAGTGACGCAGTTGGGTTTTGGGATGGAGGGATGGGTGTGGGGTTGGGGTGGAGTGATGGGTGTGGGGTTGGGATGGAAAGGTCTTCTTGGGATTGGGATGGGGTGATGGGTGTGGGGTCAGGGATGGGGTGAGGGATGTGGGGTTTTTGGGGGGGAAATATGATTGGGTTGGTCTTCTTGGGGTTGGGATGGAGGGATGGGTGTGGGGTTGGGATGGGGCGAGGGATGTGGGGTTTGGGATGGAGAAATGTCTTTGGGGTTGGAATGGAAAGGTCTTGGGGTTTGGGATGGAGAAATGTCTTTGGGGTTGGAATGGAAAGGTCTTGGGGTTGGGATGGGGTGATGGGTGTGGGGTCAGGGATGGAGTGAGGGATGTGGGGTTGGGTGGGGTGATGGGTTGGGTTGGGATGGGTGAGGGTGTGGGGTCAGGATGGGGTGAGGGATGTAGGCTTTGGGAGGAAAGGTCTTGGGATTGGGTGGAGTGATGGGCGTGGGTTGGTGTGGGGTGGGGGTGGATGGGGTTTGGGATGGGGTGTTGGTGTGGGGTTGGGATGGGGTGTGGTGTGGGGGGTCAGGGTGGAGTGAGGATATGGGGTTTGGGATGGAGAAATGGCTATGGGGTTTGGGATGGAAAGGTCTTCTTGGGGTTGGGATGGAGTGATGCTGTAGGGTTTTGGGATGGGGTGATGGGTGTGGGGTTGGGATTGGGTGAGGGATGTGGGGTCAGGGATGGAGAAATGTCTTTGGGTTTGGGATGGAAAGGTCTCTTGGGGTTGGGATGGAGTGATGTTGTTGGGTTTGGGGATGGGGTGATGGGTGTGGGGTTTGGGATGGAGAAATGTCTTTGGGTTGGTGAATGGGATTGGGATGGAGGGATGGGTGTGGGGTCGGGATGGAGTGATGGGTGTGGGGTTGGGATTGGGGAGGGGTCCGGGATGGAATAATATTGATGGGGTTTGGGATGGAAAGGTCTCCTTGGGGTTGGGATGGAGGGATGGGTGTGGGGTCAGGGATGGGGTGATGGGTGTGGGGTTGGGATGGAGAAATGTCTTTGGGTTTGGGATGGAAAGGTCTTCTTGGGGTCAGGGATGGGGTGAGGGATGTGGGCTTTGGGATGGAAAGGTCTTCTTGGGGTTGGGATGGAGTGATGCTGTTGGGTTTGGGGATGGAGAAATGCCTGTGGGTTCATGGGTGGAAAGCTCTCCTCGGGTTTGGGATGGAGTGTTGCCTTTTGGGGTCGGAGTGGAGCAATGTCTGGGTTTGGTGATGGCTGTGGGTTTGGGATGGAACGCTGTCGTCAGCTCGTGCGTTGGAGGCTGTAGTTGTGCACTGATGGCTGTAGTTGTGCACTGCTGGCTACAGTTGTGATCTGGTGGCTGTAGTTGTGCACTGATGGCTGTAATTGTGCACTGATGGCTGTAGTTGTGCACTGATTACTATAATTGTGCACTGACAGCTGTAGCTGTGCACTGATGACTGTAATTGTGCACTGATGGCTGTAGTTGTGCACTGATGACTGTAGTTGTGCACTGATGGCTGTAGTTGTGCACTGAAGGCTGTAGTTGTGCACTGATGACTGTAGTTGTGCACTGATGGCTGTAGTTGTGCACTGCTGGCTACAGTTGTGATCCGGTGGCTGTAGTTGTGCACTGATGGCTGTAATTGTGCACTGATGACTATAATTGTGCATTGACAGCTGTAGCTGTGCACTGATGACTGTAATTGTGTACTGATGGTTTTAGTTGTGCACTGACGACTGTAGTTGTGCACTGACGGCTGTAGTTGTGCACTGATGGCTGTAGTTGTGCACTGATGGCTACAGTTGTGATCCGGTGGCTGTAGTTGTGCACTGATGGCTATAATTGTGCACTGACGGCTGTATTTGTGCAGCAGTTTTGCACTGATGGCTGTAGTTGTGCACTGACAGCTGCAATTGTGCACTGACGGCTGTAATTGTGCAGCAGTTTTGCACTGACGGCTGTAATTTTGCACTGATGGCTACAATTGTGCACTGACAGCTGTAGCTGTGCACTGAAGGCTGTAATTGTGTACTGGTGGCTGTAGTTGTGCACTGATGACTGTAGTTGTGCACTGCTGGCTACAGTTGTGATCCGGTGGCTGTAGTTGTGCACTGATGGCTATAATTGTGCACTGATGGCTGTAATTGTGCAGCAGTTTTGCACTGATGGCTGTAGTTGTGCACTGCTGGCTATAATTGTGCACTGATGGTTGTTTTTGTGCACTGACGGCTGTAGTTGTGCACTGCTGGCTACAGTTGTGCACCGACAGCTGTATTTGTGCAGCAGTTTTGCACTGATGGCTGTAGTTGTGCACTGCTGGCTACAGTTGTGCACTGATGGCCGTGATAGTGCAGCAATTGTGCACTAATGGCTGTAATTTTGCACTGATGGCTATAATTGTGCACTGATGGTTGTCGTTGTGCACTGACGGCTGTAGTTGCGCACTGATGGTTGTAGTTGTGCACTGATGGCTGTAGTTGTGCACTGCTGGTTATAATTGTGCACTGACAGCTGTAATTGTGCACCGACGACCATAACTGTGCACTGACAGCTGTAATTGTGCCCCGCTTTGCACTCCATCCCCACAACAGCAGCCACTTCCCACCCTCCGCTCTCCCCCCACCATTCACCCC